>VYZP01054412.1:2019-12910 GCA_013400635.1 Hypocryptadius cinnamomeus
AAAACCTTTTCAATAGTGGTAAAATTAGAATAAGAAAATATGCCACATACTGAACATCTCAAGCTATCAATCCCAAAATGTATCTAGAATTTTTTAGAAAGCTGTCAATAGTGAGAAAAAAATACTTCATCAACAGAAGACGGAGAGGAAGATGAGAGGATCCTGAGAGGATGATGAAGAACAGGAACTATATCTGAGTAACATCCTAGGTACAAATTATCACAATTACTTTGCATATGTTATATGATTGACAGTCAAATCCTAGTCTGTAATACAATGGGGTTTAAAGTCATCTGTACTCCAAAGCTGAAAAAAATGTCAAATCAGGAACCAAATCTAATGATGGAAAAAAAATGTGAACTGAAAAGTGGAAATTCTGATCTATTACTCCTAACACCATTTTAGCACCTGTCCTTTACTTCAATGGTTAGTGAAAGCAGTTACACAAATGTAACACACAGAAAAGAGGAAAAGAGTAGAATAATTAACATAAAACTAGAATTTATCAAGAACCTAGTAATGGAGCCAAAAATATATGAGGAGAATCCCTTGTCAGATGAGGTTAGATAGGCATGAAGTATTTCTGCAAGTACATTAAGAGCACAGGAATTCTAACAATTATATGAGGCTTGTTGTGAAATAGGAATTTTTTCAGCTGGCAGACAGAAACACCCAGCAAATATTGCTCTCCTGTGGTTTGGAAGAAAGTCACATGATTTATTGATATTAGGTAATATTAAGTGGTATGATCACAATATTTCTCATTCCATCAGTACCAACACTGGCTTATATATTTAAATGATACAGAATTTATAAGTTTGTACACAGTAGCTTCAAATGGGCTACATAAAGCAAGGTGATGTGTTAACTGTGATTTCCTAGACCCTGAAGCACTAGGAGTGTTGTGCCAATAGTTACTTACACATTGACATTTATATATCTCCCAAATAGGCATGTACTTGTCAGGATGACAATAACTGAATGACTAAAGGGAGGAATAACTTCAAAAATCATGTTGCAGAAGAGCTAAAAATGCAACTCTTAACAGCAAGATAAAACAGGCAAGTCATAACATTAGAATGGAAGACTCCAAACTGGGAAGTGGCCACTTCAATTTTCAAGAAAGAACAGAGGAACTGATACAATCCTTGAATTTATAACTAAGAACTGAGAAATGTAATTGATTACAGAAATTGTATTATTATATTAAATTGATATTGCAACTGCCTTTGAAAATCAGGTCTACATCTAATGATTGAACTCCAGGAAGGACAGATAGGCATGGTTCAACCACTGGGAATATGTCACTTAAGAAAGACTCCATCAATGCAAATGAGAAACAAATTTCCTAGGTATTCCCTTGATTTAAGAAAAATAGTAACATGATCTAATGCATGGAAACAGAAACCAAATGATGAGTTGTGCTTCTTTAACAATAACCCTGTTAGAATTGGAATGATTTGGAAAGACTATGACGGATTGCAATGAAAGTTGTTGCTTGAAATATGAATATTTTCTGAACAATATAAAAGCATAAGTCCATTGAGCTTCAGCATTTATGAGATGAACAAGGACAAAGAAATTTATGAGAATCATCATAAATACTTTGACGTGGGCTACAGGAAACAGCAATACACACTACCTGGAAAAGCTTCTTGAAATGCACAGAAATCAACTACGAAATCTACTACTAAATTTATAAATAAGGCATGTAATAAATACAATTAAAAACATACAGTAGTATATATTCAAGTAATAAACAAGATATAAAATTATATTTTCATGTAAGATAGCGATGCCTTAAAGCTTGTTTTAAAGCAAAATTAATTATAAAATTAATACTATTTGAAATGTCTGCTATGGAAAATTTGTTTGAATTAAAATATATGTTCTTGACTGCTGGCAGCTACAAAACACATCAGTAAGGATGTCAAAAGAAGAGCAAAATTTTCTGAAATCCAATATTCTGTTTCACTGGAAAAAAATGAATGTCATACAAAGCAAATGTCTAAGGAGAAAATATTAAGTAACATCATTGTGTATAATATTTTATTATCAAAATGAATTCTTAAATTCAAAATAATTTCTTAAATTCAAAAATTTTGCTTCAAAAGTGAAATCATATTCACCAGTTTGTGCTCAATTAATATTGCTGTTTTTTCATGTTATTGTTGATATTGTTCTTCTATATAGACAAAGTAAGAAAACAGAAAGAATATTATGTTCACAAGAAATAAACTTAGTGATCATTTCCCACAGGAATATCTTGGAGAAAATGATCTATAAGATGGCCATGCTGCCTGATATATTTCCAGCTTTGAACTACTGTGTGTCCATAAGCAGACTGCATTACTGCTATGCACATTTACACTCTGCTCCTATACAGCATAGTTTTATCTCCACCCAGACACTTACTCCCTAATATTTACTACAGACTTCCTTATCTTCCTTTGTCTCAAATCTCTGAGGATATAGATTTTTGTAGGTTTATGTCGTCCACTTGGTCTTTAGTTACTATATAAATTACACTATAAGGGAATTGTTCTTATCAACTTCTGAGCTCTCTCAGATTACAAAGACTAGAAGATTTCTAACACCACGAACATAAGTTGCATTCAAGTAGAAAAACAATTTTCTGAAAAATATTCAGTTGTGATTTTGAGTATTTTGATGTCAAGTCTCTGAAGCCCAGAACAAAGCTTCCACCTTATTCTAGTCTGAGATATTATTTTCCTTGCAGCTAATGGATTTTGCTGCACCTAAGAAAACTTTTCAGGGAGCAGACACTTAACCACTGCAAAGTGAATATTTCACCTTCTTTAAATATGCTGCATCTTTAGCCTCTTAACCTTTAAGGCACGTTTTCCAGACTTTGAACTCCAATGTAGAGCTTTCTTAAGCTCTTCCTAGGAGGGAAAATCCCTATGGAAAAACTGAATCTAAAACTGGCTACAGGTAATGATCTCACTAATGTTTTTCACACTTATCTCCCACATGGGTGAATCTGGTCATACTTGATTTATATTCACATCTCTCAGAAAAACAGAATTTTGTCTAAATAAATAACTAAGTCATGAAACACAAGCCAAAAGTCATCACCAAAAGAAAGGTACTGACTCATCAAGCCATTACCCCATTGTCAAACTCACCCATTTGAAACTCTTATTGTTCCTTTATTAGTATTCTACCCAACTAATTTTCTTTGAATTTTATCCCGATCATGAGTGAACTTTGGAACTGCAAAATTCCTAGGAGCAGTTCCTGAAATGTTAGTAATTCATTCAATTTTTTCAGATACTCATGTTCTTGCTCCAAACTGTACCTCACCTCCAGTCCTGCCTGAGCATCCTCAGTTCTTTCTTTTCTCACATGTAAGATTTAATTACAGTAACCATAATAACTTAGCACAATAACCACCATGATGATAATAAGTCACATACTGCTGAGAAGGTGACAGATTTTTTGCACTTCACTTATGATATCCACAGAGAAGCTTCTTCCTATGCCAAAACCATGGGAAAGAGCCTTGCAACTCTGAGCCCTGCCTCTTTCACTCCCCTTCACTAAATCCATCACGTTGACTATCTTGACTGCACTGTTTGGAGGCTGGCTGGATATCATTTAATCACTCCCACAATATACTGTGCTGGAAGATGGTCTGCTTTACTACTCTCCTCCACAACTTGTAAGTGATTATTTCTGTTAGGGGTTGAGCATCTTAGAGGTACAGTATTGTACAAGACTACAGTGAATGCAGTAGTGGGTCAGCAAATTTATACAATAATAATCTATCCATTTATTAAATAATTAATTAACTATTTATGGGTGACAAAAATAGTAAAATATTTTTTATGCTGGGCCATTATTATTATTGCATTATTACTACAATATTTTTATTTAAAATAGAGAGCTTCATGGACATTTTTCACTCAACTTATGTTTACAATTAAATGTTCCCAGAATAGTTTAGACCAAACATCAATATCTGGTTTCTTTCTAACCTAGAAATTAATCTTCTAACAGCAAAAATAGAGAACAGAGTTTCTTTTAAATGAAAGGATATATTCGCATGATACAGCTTTGTTGTTGCCAATGCTTACCTTGTCATCTGTAGTCTATGGACAAATGGCTAATACATAATTGATAACAATAACAGCACATACTCCTTTTCTGCTCCTTAGGAAAATCTCAAAGGCTACTGAGATATCAAAATCCAAAAATACAGATTCATAGAATTGTTTGGATTGGAAGTGACATTAAACACCATCTAGTTCCAATGTCCCTGCTGTAAGCAGGGACAACTTTCATTAGATCAGGTTTTTCAGAGCTCTGTCCAACCTGGCCTTGAAAACTTCCAGGTATGGGCCACCTCTCTGGGCAATATATTCCAGTGCCTCACCATCCTCATGTTAAATAAATTTTTTTCTAATATCTAAACTAAACATACTCTCCTCCTTCAGTTTGACGCCATTCCCCCTTGCCCTGTCACTACATGGCCTCATAAAAAGTCTCTGTCCATCTTTCTTGTAGATTTCCTTCAGCTGCTGGATGGCCTCAATTAGATCATCCTGAAGCCTTCTCCTTTCCAGACTGAACAATCCCAATTCTCTTAACCTAACCTCCTAGGAGAGGTGTTCCATCCCTCTAATCAACTTGGTGTCCCTCCTCTGGACTCATTCCAACAGGTCCATGTCCATCCTGTGCTGGGGACCCCAGAGCTGGATGCAGTGTTACAGGTGGGGTCTCAGCAGAGCACAGCACAGGGGCAGAATCCCCTCCCTCACCCTGCTGCCCATGGGGCTCTGGCTGCAGCCCAGAACAGGTTTGGCTTTCTGGGCTGTGAGTGACCATGGTTGGGTCACGTCCAGCCTCTCACCCACCAGAACCCCCAGGTCCTTCTGGGCAGGGCTGCTGTCAATCTGTTCATCCCCCAGCCTGGATTGATACCAAGGGTTGCCTTGATCCAGCTGCAGCATCAGCACTTGATCTTGTTAAACCTCATGACATTTCCACAGGGTTGAGCTTCTCCAGGTCCCTCTGGCTGGATCCTGTTCTTCATGTGTGTCAGTCAGTGTCAGCTTGATGTCAGCAGCAAACTCAATGAGGGTGAACTCAATCCCTTCATCTATGTTATTAATATGTTTTATTACAGTCTGAGAACACATTCTTGATAAACAGTTTCATTTAAATGAAAGTATTTTAATCAGTCCTGTCTCCCTCATACTGCTTCTGACAATAAACCTCTTCATCAGGTTATCAAGATCAATCTCATACAAATAATTTTGACCAATATTCCTTCATCCATCCCACTATTGCCCCGCAGTAAATAACCCACTAAAGAGGAGAAAACAGAAGGAAGGTAAATATTCAGTATCTCTAGCTAGACCCTTAACACACTACCATCTAGAGCTGAAAATTAGGAAAAAAGCTGCTGATTACACAGAAATTACTAATGTTGTAGATTAAACTCCAGCAGGTATCTTTAAACTTCCCTGATAACATCTTTAACTATGAGAATTCATATAACGAGATTCCACTGGTAGGTTAAGACTCCACTGATAGTTTAGGATTCCTTTGAGCTCTTTTGAGTAGAAGAGAGGGAGAAAGAATGATTAGAAAGGAGGGAGAAAAAATTATTAAACTAAATCACTCACAATTTATCTATGTGACCTGCTGATATTCTTAAGATACAACACTTCGCCCATTTGCTCAAAAGGCTGGACAACAATTATCTTGGTATGATAATCTTTTATCCCACATCTTCTTTCAAACTCTCCATCAGTAGAGACCTGGCATATTATGTGCACTTGTATCTTCCCACAAGAATTTATCTACAATATATTGCTTAATGTGCTTAGCAAGTAAATTTTATGCAATCCATATCAACAGTTGTTTAATTACAGTTATCAAAACCTCAATATTTTATGTAAGAGGGAGTATATAAAACAGTGTATCAAAGTAAAACAAAAAAAACAACAAATTATTCATTAATCACTTGTTATTAACCTATAAAGATTCCTTTATTTTCTCCAATTCATGGGGTCTATCTTCATCAACAGCCTGCTTTCAATAAATATTTTTTTTCTCGAAATTTTATAAGCTTTACATTTACAGGAAATGAACTGAAACAGAAACATTTACTTGTTCTTACTCTAGCAGACAATGGTATATTTTTAAATGTGCTGCTGTCAGATTTTATTACATATGTGCATAAATATCCATTACACATAGGAGAGAAAAATACATGCAACTTTTTGTCCCACCTTCTAATAAATCATATCTTAAAATCAGAAAATAGGGTCTGGCTACGATAAGGTTGCAGAGTCAAAGAGGAGAAAACAAGATAATCTTCCATCCTTGCAAGAATTCAGGTAGGAGAAAGATGAAAATTCCTTCCTAAGTAGTTCATGAAGTGGAAGTAAAATGCAAAGTTAATCATTAACCATTCTTGTATAGCAAAATAGAAGATTAAGGAATCTGAGAATTTGACTCACTGTGTTTCTAACCAGTATATGGGAGACCTAAGTCAACGAATACAGGCCCCTGCTCCAACATTTGGCCAGATTCCTGGCCTAATGAAGCAGGTCATATCACCAGCAGAGAAAATTCTTTGTAGGTTTTGTAATTTTTGGTATGTACTCTCATTCCCTCATCTCCTGCTTCCATTGCCTGGAGCATCCCCCACCTCCTTGGTGCTTCCAGGAGTAGTGACCACTGCCTGGAGAGCTTTGCTTCATGGCTCTCAACTTTGAGCCTTTGGCTGTGGTTGCCTTCTAGCATGTCCTTATTCTCTCACTAACAGGGGGACAGAAGATGCCAGCTGCAGCTGTGCACTCTCTAACTAGGCTGTTATGAGGGTTCTGGGAGTGTTTGTGAGTGTCCATGGTCAGAGTGCCTTGTGCTGCCTTCAGGTCTGGGAGTGTCCTCTGCCTCTGAGCACTCCTACTGCACCACAGGGCTCCACTTGATGCCTTATCAAGGCTGACCTAGAACAGAGGCTAGACAGAGCTAAAGAATAAAGCAGGTATTTATTAGATACACCTCAGGCAGCACAAGAGCCCAGCCAGGGCTACACCCAAGATGAACCCAAAATGGTCACAAAATGACGACAGGTCACAAGGTCTCACACTTTTATAAGTTCTGGTCCATTTGCATATTGGAGTTAATCGTCCAATTACAGCTTTAGCTTATGAAGTCCCGTCCTTCTCGTTTTTCTCTCTTCAGTCCACTGTTGCTTATGCTCTTGGGCCTGAAATTTGGATCATCTGTCCTTGCTCCCCAGCTGGAGAAGGAATTGTTTTGTCCACCTACTCTGTGAAGAGAGCTTACTATCCCCGAATATCCAGTTCAGAACTACACACTAAAACAGTAAAGAATCTGAAAAATATAAAAGCTAAAACCTGAGGCATCACACTCAGGAACCTCATACAGTACTACATGCTTGTTAAGTGACAAGCCATTGCAGAACTGGCAGGAATTTCTCAGAACTATGTAAGAATTATGCAAATTGATTCATAAAAATGTAGGTGTTCGTGATCTATCAACTACCTACATAGTTATCCACAGATTTCTATGACCTGCTTGATTTACAAGATGCACACATATTTATTTTTCAAAATGTATGCCAAGTATCTTTAAAAAGTAATTCTTCTTTAGGATAGCCAAAAATTTTTGTTAATTATTACATCTATTTTAAAAAATGTGTACCTGTGTATACATACATATTCTGAAAAATATCCTTGATGGATTTTTACAATAATTTATAGTCTAAATGACTGAAGAGAAAATCTCTAAATGACTGAAAAGAAAATGTATCTGGAACCAGACAGTCTGACAGTGAAGTTGGATATGTGTTCTGAAGCATTTGGTGAAGTCTGCTTTTTGTTTGAGTGAATTAACTGCACAGTGTTTCAGAGCTATTCAATTAAATTTTATGTTGCCTCTACTTTATAGAAAAAGAAAAAAAGGAGAAATTTTTGGAAACTGTAGCACAGAAGATAAAATGAAGTTAAAACAGAAATAAACAGACAATGATAAGTTTAATTTTAAGCACTTATATTACATTTTTCTCCTGTGGCTATTCTTTAAACACAATCAGAATCAATGCAAGCATCTTCTTAGACAAATAAATACCTGACAAGTATTGCTTATTACTTTTAATGAATTAGTATTATTATTTTTCTTTTGGTGCACAAAGCCTAAATTAATATTCTGGAAAATGTGACTATATTTTATGCTGAATTTTTTTCATTTCAGTCTTTGGTTGCACCAGCTGCTGTTGAAAGCCATAAGGAAAGAAAGGTAGGCAGCACTGTAGTTATCCTTAGGCCATCATGGATGTAGAACTGATTCAAAAGAACTTTAAATAAGCTGAAATAGACTCATTTAAAATGTACCCTAATCAGGAATATGATCATTTTTTTATGAGTCTGAAATATTTTCTGAGAATTTTTTGTGAAAGATTATATTTGAAGTTTTCAGTATAAAAACCAATCTCTGTAAAGTGCAGGAAGTTGAATGGTGTTAAAGAGTGAAGGTGTTTGAAAAAATAACTCTGAGAGTTACTACCCTGATACATAGTTTAGTTGAAAATAATCTGCTTCTGTGGCAAGTATTACAATATAGAGCTCACTATTGGCAAACCACATTAAATTGTGGTTGCAGTGAATCATTTGATAAATTTGCCTTCTGAAAAGTTCCACTGCTCTCAAAGCATACAAGGATAAACAAAAGTTGCTGCAGGCTTGGACCCCCCATTAAAAGAATATTCAAAGATTATTTTTGGATTTCAGTAGATATTTGAGTAGCCTCAGTCAGCATTTTCATTTTCACAGACTCAGGCTGTGGTAATATGAATTTCATTATTCTTATAATACGTATTTCATTTAACTGTTACATAATAAAATTTTAATGTTTGTTCTCTAAGCAGCACCATTGCTCTTATCAACATAGTAGCTAGAGGAAAGAATAAGGGGGTTTTTAACAGACACTACATATCAACTGCCAAGGAAAAGGATAGCATTTCTCTATCACACTATTTGAGACATGATTTCTTTTCTCTATATGAGTCTTACAAGTAGAAGGATCTTATAAGTAGAAGGAACTGCTTTGTCTAAGGAAAAATAAACTATTAATGTTATAAACAAATATTTATTCTTTAGCAACTTCATTTTCTTTAGATTTTATATTATCATTAAATATTTTCATGCATTACAATGCCAAAGTAACCACTCAAATCTATATAAGAAGGATAGAAGAAGAATCTCATTTAGACAACTGATTCAAAATCTGGGTGCATCTAATGGTCATATTCATATGAGATAATTAATATTTGTGTCACAGTCCTTTTCTCAGAATACTCTGAGTTTCATTATAATTGCCATTAACTGGTTAATTATCTTCAGCATGTGAAATGCTAGATGGCAATGTGAGCCAGGAGCATGAAGTGGGGACCTAGGCATCAAGGAAATTTTTAAGGAACAGTAATTGCATCCCTTGCACTCACATCCCCCTGTAAATGAGCTCCCCAAAACAATGAAGGTACTACTGCCTCCCCTCTTCAGGTCAGCTGTACACCTAAATTAATGCAGCTGCCACAAATATGTCACGTGGCTCTGCCCTGAAACACTGATGTGTCTCCACTGATTTCACTGGAGGCCTGTGGTGCTTCCAAGCAGGATGTGAAGTCAGGTGAGACAAAAGCCTCATTTCCTTCTGGGTACCTGATACCAGCCCTCAAACACAGTGTCAGCCTTTGAAATATTCCTTCTAGATTCTGAACTTTTAATATAAGTTCCATTTTATGTGTTAGTAAATACACTGTCTGACTCATAAAGTTTATATAACTGAAAATTATTTTAGCAATGCAAAGGGTAAAACCTTTCTGCTGAAAATTTAGAAACTGCAGATAAGTGTAGCAAGCATTAAGAATGCCTTCAGAATCTCTACATTCTGTCCCTGGATTTTTTTACTACTTCTTTATATAGATATTTGATTTCAGAATTAAGTTGTGTGAAGATAGACTAAATATACAATCAGAATTTAAGCAAACACAACTGCTGATGATGTCCTACTGGTATGATCAGGTAAAAGTCACCTCTTTGGAAGAAAAGTGTTAGATTGATGCTAGGTCAAATTAATTTTTAACCTCATAGCAAGAAACACGTATTTCATCTGAATATTATTCTTTAGAGAATCCTCCAAGCAAATAGTTTACTTTATAAAATCTTGTGTAAAAGGTAACACACATATATGATACACACATTTTTCTGAAAACAAGATCTTTCTTGTCAAAGGGATAATTTAGATTAAGGATAAATAAAAGTAATTAATTTTCATTTCAGTCCTTTGACTTGCCTTGCATTGGACTGAGGGACATCATAATTATACAAATATAATACAAGTGATGCTCACATAATGCAGAAAAAAAAGGAATAATAGTAGCAATATTTGACCTATTATTAATGAGATTTAGTCCATGTGTTTTAATTAGGCATTTATGGTTTGGAAACAATAACTCCTAGTTGATCTTAATGAAATATAAACTTCCTGAGATAGCACTTAAATCTCAGCTGTTGTATACTATCCTGTAATGCCAGACAGTGAAAATAATAAAAAATACCTCCATTTTCTAAATTCACCTGAAAGTGAATAGCAGAAATAGAACACAGCTAGAGATGGAAAACGTTTATTAGATCATCTAGTTTGTTTCCATGACAATGAAAGATCTTTTTCCACAGTAGATTTTCTAGAATTTACTCAATCTAATTTAAGGCTTATACCATTTCCTATGGGATGAATTCTATACTGTGGTAGGTTAAGAAATTTGCATGGGCATTCAGTTGAAGCCTTCCACTCTTTACACCACATTCCATGTCTTTTTTTTTTAAAT
>VYZP01054415.1:0-18513 GCA_013400635.1 Hypocryptadius cinnamomeus
AGTTCTGCAGATGAAATCCCAGATGCTTTTATTTCCCTCCCCTTTGTCTTGGATGTGTCTGTTGTAGGTGTTTACTTACCCCTTTCCCAGGCTGAAGACAATGAAGTCTTCATGAAATCAGTGAAGCTTAATACAAAGAGGGAGAGGGAGAGAGAGAGAGAGAGAGAGAGAGAGGGAGAGAGAGAGAGAGAGATATGTAAAATGCAGTTCAGTAGATTTCAGTGTTTTCAGCCACTGCTTTAAATTGCTGTTTTAAATTCTAGTGAGTGGAATAATAGAGAAGTTATCATGTCTACTAACTGCAGTTGGCCTTCGTAAAGAATGGCTTGTTAGGAGGCTTTATGATTTACTGAGGCCCACAGCTGGCTGCCAGCAGAGCTACAGGAGTGTGTTCTCTCTTGGGTCTGGAAGCTAGAGATGAAAAGGATCCAAAGCTGGCACAAAAGCAAATAAATGCTTTGACTTTAAATAAAGCATCATAATTTATAAGGGGCTCTGCTTCTCAGTCCCAGTGAGGTACACGGATCAGCAGCAGCTCTTTGAGGTTGAGCAGAATTGTCTGTCTGGCTCGACTGAATTCTGGTATCTGCAGTCTACAGATTTGGAAGAATTTTCATGGTTTGGGATTGGAATTGTTTCTTTATTCATGCTGTTTCTTTTCCATAAATTGTCTCTCTTCTGTCTTCTATTTCTTTATGTTTCATTAGCTACTCTAGTGTTTGATAAATAATTGTACCAGTGTTTGCACCTGGCAGCTCTTTATCATGATGTACAGCACTGGGAAACAAATCACCAAAGACACCTGAAGGTTTATAGGTGCATTTTGGCATCTATTACTTGCCTGGGATTTTCTCATCAAGTTTCTACAGTAGCAGAGTTCAGAGCTGGGAGACAAACTTCTATTGAGATGCCCTAATACTTGCCTTAGGAAGAAAAAAAAAGGTCTGAGCTCCTTAAGAGGTTTTGGGGGTTTTGTCAGATTTTTTTTTTTTAATAGATACACACACACATGCATAAACACATAAATTTATACCAGCTTCCCCTTTTCTGCAGCTGTTTCTCAACAGTCTGCTGATGAAAACAGTATTTTTGTGGTCTGGTGTCTGAGAAGAAGAATGGAAATGAGGCAGATAATTCTTAAAAGAAACTCCTGAATGCTTGTCTGGGTGAGAAAAAATTGTTTTGGTTTTCTCTTTTTTTGTCCCTACTTCTGGTATTGAAACTATAGCTCTTTCCCCCATGCTTCAGACTTATTTTACTTTGCTATTTACTTGCTCTTAAGGGAGAAGGAGTTTGGGAGAGAAGTAAGTAGCTGAAGAGTTCCTGTAATTAATATAAAGTGCAGGAAGCAAGTGTGACAGATTAGTTGAAAAGCCCTGTATTCTGTTGCTTATCTCAAGTGACATATGGTCCTGGAGTATGAGAAAAGGCAGTGGATTGTGGGGCTCTTTTTCTTTTGCTCCACAAGAAGTCAGAAGAGTGTCCATGTGTTCACCAGGCCAGCAACATAGGAGCTGAAATAACACTCCTTGAGAAGTGAGTGGAAACTCAGGGGATTACAGAACAGCATTTCCTTCTTCTAAAATTGAGACTATGACACTTTTCAGTGTCAGGCTATGTGAATCACAGTTATGATTACTGAAGTAAAAAAGAGGAAAATCTGCTAGAAACAGAATACTTTATTTCTGAAACAGACACAGTTTTCTTTAGAACACACAGATGTTAAATTATTTTGAAATTGAATTTTTAGTAGCAGCTGAAATAAAGTAAGACTGCAGTTTTATTCTCAAGCTGCAGTGAAAAAGTGTTCAGTTACTCTGGCCAAAGAAAAGGTAAGGGCTGCACAAAAACTAGCTCTTTTGTTGTACTCCAGAGGTCAGAAGCCTATGGTTAGTTTATAATAACGTTAAGTGCACATTTTCTTGTAAACACTGCAATCATGTGGTCTGACATTCAATAGGTGTAACAGCAGTTTATCCAAAAGTTTTCCTAATCCTGCCAAATTCTAATCACCTTGATAAAAATCTGGCAGGAGAAAATTATGTGGGTTGCTGTGGCTTCATAGTTTTCAAAATCACCACTCTAAGTAGCTAATATTTTAGTAGAACTATTTAGTTGTCGATAAATCAACAAGCCATTTGGGACCCAATCTGATGTAATTCCTGGGATATTACTTAGTTTTCATTGAGACTTCTATTGGTCTTCTAGTGAGTGTGAAATGCAGCCTTATATTTGATTAGGACCATTCATATTTCTTTAGACTTTTGATTTGTATTTAGATCTTGGTCACTGGTTATTTGTTAGGCAGACCAGGTTTAGAAGAAATATATGCACTGAAAAAAGAGAAATTAACAGTTATCATTATAACCAATAAGGGACATGAGCTCTTAGATTAGATGCTGTCCTGTCTTCCAGAACCAACCCGCCCCCAGCATTTCAGTCATTTCAGCTTTGTCCAGAGAAACTGTCATTTCAGCTAACCTCAGCTACGTGTCTTCCTGACATGCTGGGGTTTTTTTATACTAAAGCTGGAAAAGGGTAATGTTGCTAGGGAGGCAGAAAAAAGAAATGAAACCAAAGCTTCTTTTAGCTGACCGTTCAACTGAATATTGACCAGCTGTCTTCATGAGAAAGAAATAGATGGTGGTGAATAAGCTAGAGTCTAGTTTTCCAAGAAGTTCAATGATTTTCCCAAATCAATACAGCCCATGAGGCTTCAGAACAAAGGATGCAGGAGACATGACAGTGATGGAAGTAGCTTGTGTTCTTTTGTGTATTAAGCACATGGGCTCACGGGGAAACAGGATTTCTTCAATTATTGCAGTGTTTATTCTTTTATATGCACTGGGATAAACTTCGAGATTAAGAAAATCTATTACAGTAATTATTAGGTGGGATTAAAAAGTTGTCTGCTTGATGGCCCAGCTCCATCTTTCCAAGAGCTACTCCTCACTTTATAATTGCTGCTTCTTTTTTGAGTGCAAATGGGAGTATGTAGTGCAAGTCCAGGGAATAGGTTTTATAAAACAGCTATTTTTAAACTAAGGTGGTAATTCCTACTTTCAGTATTATCTTTATTTTACCAATGACTTCATAATGAAAAGAAAAGAAAGGGTATGACATACAAATAAAGTATCCATGAAATGTAGGTTGTCATTACTCAGAATTTACTGGAAATCACACAGATGTGATCTTACTCTGTTAGGCTGCTGTAGGAGCCACTATAGTTTGTAGCCCAGCTTTAGCCACCAGTAGGGCAGCATTAACTAAAATAGCAGGGTTTAGCCTCTCAGCCATCTAACCTTTAAACTTGCTATGCTTTCATAAAGTACAGAATGCAGGATTAACACCACGGCTAAGCGCCTCAGTGGTTTATGACTACACCAGCAGTACTTCATTATGCTTCTTTTCCTCGATGCTATCCAATCTTCTCATCTTCATTGCTGTACAGTATTTGTTCTGATAAAGTCCAGTGCCCAGGATGACTAATTGCAGGTCTGTGCTCCAGATGGTCTGATTACAGGATGTGGTTAAAGTGACTTTTCAAACATTCTGTGCTGCAATAGGGCTCTTGGAAAAAANGCCCAAAAATCCCACCAGCAAACCAAAACGAAAAAAAAAAGAAACCCACCAGTCTTGCATTTCCAGGCCACCTGACAATCATTACATTCTCCGGCAGGCTGATGTTGATGCCAGTTACATGTGCACCTGCTGTAGTTAAGTTCTTGTGTCATGCTAGACAGAGAGTGTGATTAAAATAGTAAATAAACTGTGCATCTCCCAGATCAGCAGTCAGTGTATAAGATGTGGCTTCATCCATAGAGTGTTTACTGAACATTTTAGATTAGTTTCTGGATGGAAGCAATCAGGGAGGAATAAGCCATTTGCATTGCAAGTCTAATATAAAAATTGTTCTGTGTTTTTTATGCCCGGATGAATTGCAGGTGTATATGTGGATGTGGGATTGATGATGATGTGGTGGAGATGGTGGTTGTGAGGCAAATGAGTTGTACTGCTTTTACTAAACCAGTGGCAACAAAAATTCTTGAGATAATCCTAACAATATAGATTTTCATCTTGCAGCTTTTTGCATTTCATCTGTTTTAGCTATTGTTAGAGAGCAATGTCAAATAGATACGTGTGGGACCAAAGAAATTGCAGTGCCAGATGTGGAAAAAAGCATGTTTAATTGATGGGGGTGGTGTACTCACTGATGACAGATATGCCATGGTTTGACTATCCCAGGCATGTCTGTATTATTCGTACTTGGCATGGCAGGGATAAGAGGCAAATCAAATTTGACTTGCAAACATATTTGTGGATTCACTAATCATGAAGATACAAGGAATTGATTGTGCTGTAGTGTTACAAGTAATACTTGTAAAAGTAATGAAGTAATGATGTGATGCTTCTCTGTACCAAGGATTGCATCTCAGCCTTTAAGAACTACTATGCCACAGAGATTTTTGCTACAAGAATTTATCATATTAACCTTTTAAAGAAGTAATCTTATTAAATAATTCTGGAAAGTGTAGTCTACTTTAGAGATCTTCCTCTGGCATCAGGAAAAATTGTTTTAAAATGATACTCAGGATAGTAAAGGTAATAGGCAGAACTGTTAATTTTGGAATTTTGACCACAGAGGATTCCACTTAAGGGTAAGTGACTTAGGTGACTTAAAATATACATGACTTTTTAAACGTACATGACTTCTGATGACTGAAAAGTAGACTGAAAATAATTCCTAGTCTTGGAAGATCATATAAATATTCTTCAACAAATCAGTTACAAAAGTGTTCAGAAAGACTTCGTGCAGATCTGGTTTCTCCAGAATTTTACAGCTACTTTCGGCCAGATTCTCTACTAAGAATAGAGGGAGCAGCTTGTTTTGCAAAAATGAAGGCTTACCCTCTCAGATAACTGGTCTGCTGAGTTCTCTGGTGAAATAATCAGTTTGCACTAAACCAGGATTTTGTAGCATTTGCTGTGATCTGAACACAAAAGCAGCCTATGCTGTAAAAATTAATTCAGGCTTTCCAATCTGATTAATTGAGTAGCGCCTACTTGTATTGGAATTTGAACATGTTTGTTTTCTAAAGTCAGTATTTTTAAAAGCTGGGACCCGCATTTAAGGTAGTGATGTGATAATTTGATTCCTCACCACATGATCTCATTTTCAAAGCTTTGGATACAAACATAAACATTCTTGACTTATGATCATTGCAGAAAACAGAGTGAAGAAAACAAAGAAATTAGTATTTGTTTTAGACTAGGTACTTCAGGAGTCTTTTGTCTTTAAATGAAGGAATATCTGCAGGAGTGTAGCTGTGTCTGCTAAATGTGCAGTGCCAGAGTAATCCATATGAACAATACCCTTACTTGGTACTGAAAATGCCTTTGCTTGTGATGTTTTTATGTCAAAATATCACATCTGCATTTCTTAGCAACAGGTTTATTTACTTCATTTCCAACTTGTGATGACATATTTCATTCTATGAGATCTAGTTAATAGTAAATAGCAAATTTTGGTTCTGGTTCTTTGTTATGCAGTCACTGAAAAGGAAGAAGAAGGGACAGGGGAAAAAAAGATACATCATATCCACAGTACTCATAAAAAGTGAGGTTTTTGCTATAGGTTTCTGAAATTACTTTCTTACATACTACATTTGTAACATGTGACCTTTCATTCCATAAGAAAATTCAAGTACAAATTGTCACAGTTGTTTTGTACATTACCTATCAGAATTGCTTATGTAAAATGGTTTTGTGCTCCTATAGGCATGGGTTAGTTTTTCCTGCCTGAAAATATTTTGCCATTAACATTGTGGTTATGATTATGATGAGTGAAGAAAAAGAGTTCATAATGGTACACATACTGTGGAGGAAAACAGCAAAATACAGAATCTTGTCTTGCTCCTGAAAGGCTGACGACATTTGATGCTAAAGGAGGAGCTTCTATTGACAGTGGTGGGCACCAGATGACATCCTGGGTATGCCATTGTCATACATGAATGGTTTTGCATATGATCCTGCCTTGGCTAATAATGGATTTTGGCAGAAAAACTACAGTAGGTGAACTCTAAAACTTCTGGGTAACACTACCCCATTTTCTTACGTTGTAACACCATTTTGTAGTTCCCACACATAAAGCATCCTGTACTTACTGTGTTCGCTCTTTAGTGATAAAGAGTAGCATGGGTGGTAATTTCAGAACTTTTAATTTTCATATTCTTTTTTTGCTTTAATGTAGGAAATATGACACTGAAGACTGCAGAAAGTATTGCTGATTTCGGATATACTGTAACTGTGGATAGTTATATAGATTGCAAATGGAATGATCAACCAAATTAAACCAAGAAATTCATATCCATATTTTGGGGAGATAGGTTTTTCTCTGTTGCATCCAATTCTTGTGAACTGTGCTCTGGTAATTGGTCAAACTCTTTAAGATGACACCCTTAAATGCGCAAAGAAGCATTTGTGTGTAGTATATAGTCACTGTTTTTTGATCCAACCTCACAAGAACAGAATTAGATATTTGTCTAAGTTTCCTCCTGAGTTAGAATCTTAGAGAGTCCAAATACCCTCAGGTACCTTTCATTACAAGCACCTGATTTTTTTCCCCATTCTTCGGTAATGGGTATTTTAAAAAGTTTAGCCTCTTTTGCTTTTTATAAGGTGAAAATGCATCTCTTGTTTCAGAAAGTATGAAACCTGTGGGTTCCTCAGACTGTCTTTTCATTTTCACTCTTGTTCAGGCAATGTTAAATGAGTTATTGCTACATTATATGTAGTCTGATGTGATAGGAAGTCTCATTACAGGAACTTCTTATGATTTGACACATCCCGCGAGAGGTTTGGTCCTGTGTGTCGTGTGTTCCTTCACAAGATGAAGGGGGTACATGGCACTCATGTGCACAGAGAGGAGCTGGAATGATCCAGAGAAGGTCTGGTGCATCCCTGAGTGCATGGCCAGTGTACTCAGAGGTGATACTGGGAGTGAGCTGGTCTGGCATTGCCTCTGGGACAGAGGCAGAGCAGGCTCAGCAGAGGTTCTTGGTTTGAGCTCGAACACTGTGCCAGGACAAACAGTACATCCTGATTTAGAGGAATAATCCTTTCTTTTTAGCACTGCATCAAGGACATTGTGTGTATTACCAACTCAGTCATCTCCATTTTCATGTTCTGGTGCTTTGGCCTAATAAGCCTCTCCCAGTTGCACATTTCCCTAGATCAGTCCCGCCTCCCATGTAACTTATATTCTCCTCACCCATTTCTGTGATAATCTTAGAAGAGTAAACGAGTTACCTTCCCTGCCAGTTCTGTGGAGTCTTACGTGTGGTTGAGCAATGTGTTTTCCATTAGGGAAAGGAAATGTATTCCTTGCCACAGCTAACACAGCATGGAGATTAATATTCTTTCCTACTTGCACGGGACCTTTGCTAAGCCTAATAAATTTAATGAGATGCTATTTGTAGCAGATTTAAGAGAAGAACTTTACTTGTGTTTGCTTTTAAAATACTGACTTTCTTACACGGGAAGGTCATTTAAATGCCTTTGTAGAATTATTGAAATATGTATTGATTTCAAGGGCTTTTATTATTTTCAGTATTCTATGCCTTCTACCTTGCCCTCTTTTCTGTCAATAGGTAACAAACTATCTCTAGGTCTGGTGCATGAATAAATGAATAAAGTGCACGTAGAGATAGGCAAGGTTATAAATATCAAGGAAGATGGAGACATAGGGGAGAATAAATCTTTATTAACACATCCCCCCATAAAAACCCAAAACAAAACAAACAAACCACCTACCCTAAAAAAAAAAATCCAAACTCAAAAAATCCCCACAAAGTAACAAATACTTTTAAAAAAAAGGATAAAAGTGGGGGAATAAAAAAGGATAAAAGCTAGGGAAGAATAAAGACAAAGATAGTTCTTCAGTAATACTCCGTGGGATATCAGAGAGCTCTCTTTGCTTGGTACTTTTTGGAGACTGGACAAACACTGGTACATGGGCTGGAGGGGTCAACTGTGCTGCTTGCAGATAGGTGAGCTGCATGCCATAATACAATTTACCAGTGGAAAATATTCGTGATTTTCACTTGGAGCCTTACAGAGTCACAGATGACAAGCTGTTATAGTGGAAGAAAGGCATCAAGACTGCCAGAGAAATACCTTTACAGTATCTTTTCTCTAGGCTGTGAATGGCAAGTAGGAACATAGAGTTGCTCATTGTAAGAAAGCCCATTTCTACCAACAGATATTTTCTCTTGGATGTACTGGGTTGTTCTCCTCTTCCTCCTCTTCCTCCTCTTCCTCCTCTTCCTCCTCCTCCTTCTCCTCCTCCCCCCCTCCCCCCGCACTTCCTGGCTGCCTCCATTCCTAAGCAAGGGGCAATGTAAAGCAGCCTTGGTGTCTTTGCAGGCTGCCTAGTTTGCATAGGTCATAAAAATGCAGCATGGCATTTTAACCCTGATCACAGAATCAGTTAGGTTGGAAAGGACGTCTGAGATCATCAAGTCCAACCTATGACCCAGCACCACCCTGTCAAGTAGACCATGGGACCAAGTGTGCCACATCAAGTCTCTCCTTAAACATCTTCACCATGGTTCCTCTAAGACCTGACTGACACTGGCTGGAAGTGCAGTTTGTCTTTCATGTTTCAGACCAGTTCATTCCAGTGTGCAGAATTCCAGTTGCCTAATTGCAGTGAAAAACCATATGGGGGATAAATTTCAAATCTGTTACAGAGAATTTTTAAGGAAATCCCTTCTTCCCTGGTACCTCTGCTAACAACATTTAAAATACTTCCTTGCTGCTAAAAGACCCCTGAGGAAATAAGCTGCTGCTTGTGTGTTAACTTCACTTCAGTGCAGCAGAGAGGGATGGTTTTAGTGCAAAATTAGAAATTGCACTGGTAAGACAAAGCAAAAAGATGGGCTGGAAACATTCTGGCACAATGCCATAATCATATCTGTTACAGAGTCACTGCAGATAGAATAAAGGAAGTGTAGAGGAAAAACAAGGCTGTCAGCTGCGAGTTGGTGTCTTCACGCCTCTCATAAATTTGGAACATTTTGTATTGTGCCTTTCTTTGTTAGATTAAATGTATTTCTTATTTCAGTGTGTGTTCTAATGAGAAGAGATGTCTGGTTCAATAATACTACCTTCTGTTTCTCTGTGGCAGTTAATGAATTAAAGGGGTCATTATGCTGGCTAGTCCATAAACATGATGATAAAATATGTGAAGAAGCGTTTGCGGGCAACCTGAAAACATTTCAATGACATCCCCCACATTTATTTTCTTGTTACTTACAATAACCTTATCATTCACAAATTTTACAGGGATAATTCAAATAAAACGAAATTAGAATTCTGCTTTAGGCAGGCAAATTTGCATGTAATAAAAGTCGTAAGTGGAAAACCAATTAAATTACAGTAGGTTTTCTGAAAGATCCCTCTTCCTATATAAATATATATTGCAATTACTCCTGCCTTAACTGTGGTATGGTTGAAGTTTCGTATCTAGTCCCTTGCTTTCCACTAAAGCAAAAGCAAGGCAAATAATACATTTTTTTGAGCTATATCTGCTGAATAAAACTTGCAGTGCATGCGTGTATGTTTGTGTGTTTGGATATGAGTAATTTCAAGTAAATAGAAGCATCATTATCATATTGTTCAAAGCAAAGCAGATTATTCTTCTCAGTCACCTTCTGATTTAAACACTGTAACTGGTGCTTAGTTTATGCTGGCTGGCTGCCAAGTGAAAGCAATTATGTGCAATAATAGCAAAATTAAGAGGTGAGTGTTGCTGTTTTACAGCAGGACATGGCAAAACCCATTTCCTTCTGTCAGCTGTATCTTGATTGCACACACACTGTCACACAGGCAAGCTGTCTTACACACACACATGCGTGCACACATTTCTTTGTCGTTTGCAGTCTTTCCTGTGGGTTTTAACTTGAGGTCACTGAAACCAGAAAAGAGGAAGAATATAGACCAGAGTGTTTGAAAGCAAATGAGAGTAAATGTCTTACTTTGTTAGCAAAGGACAGGAAAAAAAAAAAAAAAAAGAAAGAAAAAAAAAAAAGAGCAAAACAAAAAGCCTATCCCAGTTGCTGTTCTAATGTGTGATAATACTTTATTTTTCGCTCACTGACAGGTGTCCTGGTGGTAAACGTTACATGGAGGAACAAGACTTACGTGGGAACACTGTTGGACTGCACAAAGCATGACTGGGCCCCTCCTAGGTAGGCAAACATTCTGAGTCTGTTTTTTCTCTGCTGTGTTTTAACCCCCAGTGTCAGGCAAGAGACTGTACAGAGATTAATTTAAGTACAACTGGTTATAATTGAAAACATGCACAAGTGAAATGAGTAGTTTGCTCTTCCAGAGTGAAACATGGGGTGGAAGGTCTTCTTTATTTTACTTTTGTATTTTTGAGAGGGAAGGGGAAATACGTGGGATTCAGTCAGAGAG
The DNA here is from genome assembly GCA_013400635.1 of Hypocryptadius cinnamomeus. NCBI lineage: Eukaryota > Metazoa > Chordata > Aves > Passeriformes > Zosteropidae > Hypocryptadius > Hypocryptadius cinnamomeus. Next base: position 10,480 of record VYZP01054415.1, read on the forward strand.
CAGTTAATTTCAAAATGCATTTCTTTAAGTTAGGAAATTTTTTTGCTCCATTGTTCTAACCAGGTGGATATGTCCTTATCATTTTTGTCCTTTTCTAATGACTTTGCCTTTGACACCGTAACATTCTCATTTGTCAGAAGGACATCTTTCCTTTAACATGTGTGAAGGTTCTCTTACAGGACGTGGTGGTAGTTTTTATTTTCTCAGTTCATGGCTGCTGCTGATGAAATCTATTGTTTGTACAGGTTTTGTGAATCGCCAACAAGTGACCTGGAAATGCGTGGAGGACGGGGCAGGGGAAAGCGGGCAAGGTCCGCTGCGGCTGCGGCTGTACCGGGGAATGATGCGAGTTTTGCAGAGTCCAGAGGACTTCAGAATAAAAATCGAGGTGGTGCCAATGGGAAGGGGAGGAGGGGCAGCCTTAACTCAAGTGGACGCAGAACACCCCCAAACTGCGCCATGGATGAGGTCAAAGCCAGCCCCTCGTCCACAAACAAGAGGAAAACTAAGCCTCCTATGGAGCTGGATTTGAACTCCAGTTCAGAGGACATTAAGTCTGGAAAACGCATTCGTACTAACTCTAGAAGCACTCCCACCACCCCACAGGGGAAACCCGAGACTACTTTTTTGGACCAAGGCTGCTCTTCCCCAGTGCTGATTGACTGTCCTCACCCCAACTGCAACAAGAAGTACAAGCACATTAATGGATTACGTTACCATCAGGCTCATGCACACTTAGACCCAGAAAACAAACTGGAGTTTGAGCCTGACAGTGAAGACAAAATTTCAGACTGTGAGGAAGCACTGAGTAATGTGGCACTTGAATGCAGTGAGCAAAGCACAAATTTGCCAGGCTTTGATCCACTAAAAGCACCGACATCTCCTTCCTCCATTGCTACCCCAGGGACCCCCAAGGGAAAGAGGGAACTGACCAGCAATGGCCCTGGTTCAGTTATCAGTTCCAAAACTGGCAAGAATTCTGGCAAAAAGAAGGGTCTGAGCAGTGAATTGAACAGCCTTCCAGTAATTTCTAACATGGCAGCCACACTGGATAATTGCTCAGTAACAGATGGCAATTTGCAGACCGAAATGCCGAAATTGGAGGCTGAAGGGTTAATTGACAAGAAGAGTTTAGGTGATAAAGGCAAGAAATCGAACAATTGCAAAGTGGATAAAAACCTTTCCAAGCTGAAAACAGCCAGGCCCATTGCCCCAGCACCAGCACCAACTCCTCCCCAGTTAATAGCTATACCTACTACAGCCTTTGCAACCACCACTACAGGGACAATACCAGGACTGCCCTCTCTAACAACTACTATTGTTCAGGCTACACCAAAGAGCCCTCCACTGAAACCCATTCAACCAAAGCCCACCATTATGGGAGAGCCAAGCACTGTAAACCCAGCTCTCACATCACTCAAAGACAAAAAGAAAAAGGAGAAGCGAAAGCTGAAGGACAAAGAAAGCAAAGAGACAGGCAGCCCCAAGATGGATTCTAAGCTGGGGAAGCTGGAGGATTCAAAAGGGTCTGGAAAAGACTTATCTGGACATTTTTTAAAGGACCATCTCAACAAAAATGAAGTGCTAGCTAATGGACTGTCAGAGTCTCAAGAGAGCAGGATGGCAAGTATTAAGGCTGAAGCTGATAAAGTTTACACATTCACAGACAATGCGCCCAGCCCTTCCATAGGGAGTGCCTCCAGGATGGAATGCAGCACTTTGGTGAATGGACAATCTGCCATGGCCCCACTGCACGTGTTGACACAGAATGGCGCAGACAGCACGGCTGCTAAAACCAACAGCCCTGCTTACTCAGATATTTCTGATGCAGCTGATGATGGTGGCTCTGACAGCAGGTCAGAGGGCATGAGGTCAAAGGCCAGCTCTCCATCAGATATTATTTCTAATAAAGATGGTGTTGTAAAAGGACATTCTTCAACCACAGCACAATCAGCTCAAGCAAAAGAGTCTCATTCTCCCTATTACCATGGCTACGATCCTTACTATTCCCCAAGTTACTTGCACTCTGGACAGGTCAGTGCCCCAGCAGCTGGGAACAGTGGTACCCCACAGGGGCTGAAGATTAAAAAAGAGGCTGAGGAAGAGGCTGAAAAGAAAGAGAAGGCAGAATCGTCAGATGCCAAGAAAAGCGAAAGCACTTCCTCTAATTTGCAGCCACAACATCAGTCAGTAATAACTCAAAGACACCCTGCACTTGCTCAGTCACTTTATTATGGACAGTATGCCTATGGGCTCTATATGGACCAAAAGTCCTTAATGGCCTCCAACCCTGCTTACAGGCAGCAGTATGAAAAATACTATGAGGACCAGAGACTAGCAGAACAGAAAATGGCACAAAGTGGGAGGGACTGTGAAAGAAAGAATGACCCCCCCTTAAAAGAGATTGGGAAGGATGACAACAAGCAGAAGAATATTCCGTCTGCCACTATTTCAAAGGCCCCTTCAACTCCAGAGTCCAGCAAAAATAACACTAAAATAGGGCCATCAGTTCCTAACAAAGGTGAGGAGACAAGCAAATCACAGATCCTTTCCAATCACCAGCAGCAGCTTCAATCTGACGCTTTCAAAGCCAAACAAATGGAAAACCACCAGCTTATAAAAGAGGCTGTGGAGATGAAATCTGTTATGGACTCAATGAAACAAACAGGAGTAGATCCAACCACAAGATTTAAACAGGTGAGATCACAGGAAATGGAACAAGAGTGTCTTGGTTTATCTTTTAAGTCGTGAGATTTTCTTTCTGATTCTGCTATGTTCTTTACCTCTACAGCCCAACAAGCTCCACCATCATTTTTTCATGCTGGATTGTATTGTAGTCTGTGAATAGACCAATAAACCTTCCAGTTGAGCTGTTTGAAAAGAAAAGAAGAAAAAAAAAATTAAAAAGTCTAGTAAGGTGGTGACAGAGCACAGATTTACGACCTGAACAGACTATTTTAAATTATATGCATGAATAAAATAGAATTAGATTTCTCTTTTAGATGTAAATTGTAAGCAGTTTGCTTAGTTCAGAAATGAGAAATTTCAAGCAAAATAAGCAGCTTTCATTGTGAGAGGACTTAAAGTAGATTTGAAACATGGTTTGAAGTGTTTCTTTTTTTTGTTAAATGACAGTTGGCATTTACTAAAGATGGGTGAGCTGGTTCTTTGAAGAGTTGGCTTAAAGCACAGCTCTTTATCTTAACCCAAGGTGACCTTTCTGAAGCAGTCAAGTTCCCCTTCTCTCCTCAACCAACCTCAAGCCCCTACAGACCTACACAATGGATGAAATCCTCTCTCCATTGAAGTCAGTGATAATTTTGCCATTGACTTCAGTGGGACCAGAATTTTACCCAGTGGCTTCATGCTGACCCTCGTAGATGTCACATTGCCTTCATTTGAGGCAATGCAACTGTCTCAGTGCTCTGAACTAGAGCCTCAATGCTTGATACTTTCATGTTCTGGTGTATGGTACATCCCAGACTTCACCCTTACAGGCTGTCTTTCAAGGTACAGTGGGATCAGGGGAGTGGGAGTAGAGAGCTCTAAAGGGAGTGGGATGGTACAGCCCTAAGTAGGAGAAGATTTCTGTTGATTCAAGTAAGTATTTGAACCAGACTGTCCAAGCGCTTAGTTGCATGGTTATATTCCTGTGGCGTGTGCTATAAATGTCAGTTGGAGAAAACATTGACAATTAGCTCTTGCATGTCCTGTATTAGAAAAATAAGTCTTCCTGTTACTTCTCCGTACTGATTTGGCGTGGTGTTGTGAAGAACTCCCCTCTCTAGTTCTGTAACATGTTTATAAACTGGTCTGTGTAATATATTATTTTTAGAAGTATTTACAGTGCCCAGTACATGTTCTTTAAACCATGTCATCCTGATCCAATAAACACTTGCCCACCTGTAACTTCACAAACTTCAAATAAGATTGTCAGCTGAAAAAGTCTGCTTTAATCTTTGACTTCCACTGATTCGTGGATGTTTGTAATACCAGAGGCAGCATTAGAATCTTGCCAGCTAGATCAGCTTTTCATGTGCGGTGTTCCAGGTATTCTAAGTACTCTAGCATATCATTAGCCAGCTCTAATTTTGTGGTTCAGAGATACTTTTTGCTCTCTAGTGGGAAAAGTCTCTCTGTGGGCTTTAATTAAAATGTTTTATGAATAACATGGTCTCAGAACTTCATTACATTGCACATGTATTTCATGATTAAACTAGTTAAAGGCATGAAGAAGGATATAAGATGAAGCAATTGAATTAAATTTTGATAATAGACTTTTGCTCCTTCATGGGAATATTGGTTTGACTTTGAGCTCATGGCACTCTGTGGCAAGCAAACCTCTCCTCTATAAAATGGGGATATGGTATTAAAACAGCTATTGAAAATGCGTTAACTAAAATGTGGGAAATATCAATAACAAACTTAGTTTTACGTCTAAGTTCAGAACAATTTTTTTCTCCTCCTTATTAGGATCCAGATTCACGAACATGGCATCATTATGTCTATCAGCCCAAATACCTTGATCAGCAAAAATCAGAAGAACTTGATCGTGAGAAAAAGTTAAAAGAAGACAGCCCTAGAAAAACACCTAACAAGGAAAGTTCCCTGCCTAACCTTCCTGTCTCATTAGCAAGCATTAAAGAGGAGCCCAAAGAGGTCAAGCGTTCTGATTCTCAATCAGTGGATGAGAGCAAGATAAAAAACGATGATCAAAAGACTCCTGTAAATTGGAAGGACTCTCGGGGTACTAGAGTAGCAGTTTCCTCACCAATGAGTCAGCATCAGTCATACATCCAGTACTTGCATGCTTATCCGTATCCGCAGATGTACGATCCCAACCATCCAGCCTATCGCGCAGTCTCTCCTGTCCTAATGCACAGCTATCCTGGTATGTATTCCAAAACCTGCCTTTAAGATTGCTAATTAAGTGCTAGTTAAGATTTGCATCCTCAGGTTCAGTAAAGCCTGCATTTTAATATTTCTGTTAGTAGCTAAGCTAAATTAGAAGCTTCATGGATGACGTTGTGTTGCTTGTGCTTCCACTGGGGAACATTCTGTAGATGAAACTGGTTTAATACAAGATGTTCCTTTTATGAACTCTCAAGTTTCTCAGCACTTGACAGTCTGCTGTTGCTGTTAGACTGACAGATAGTTTATTGCCTATAAAAATATTCTAAGCACTTACTGTCAGAACCATTATAGTTACTATTCCTTTTACTTAAAGAGGACCCATAAATGTCTGAAATGGTTATCAACTCAACCCTCTTTATAACCTCCATTCATCAGGGTAAATTAGGTGATGAAATCGAAGAGCAGTCATGCCATTTGGTAGTCATGTGATCTACTTTTGATGTAATTGTCAGTTCTGATATTGTCTCCTCCTCCCTTGATATAATCAAAATGTAAAAACAGTAACTTGATATGGTATTTATTGTTTACCCGCAGGGGCCTATCTCTCTCCAGGATTTCATTATCCAGTTTATGGGAAGATGTCAGGGAGAGAAGAGGCAGAGAAGGTCAATACCAGCCCAAGCATCAATGCAAAATCAACCACTGAGTCCAAAGCACTGGATTTGCTCCAGCAGCATGCCAACCAGTATCGCAGCAAGTCACCTGTTGTAAGGCTTCGTTTCTTCTTACTGGAGGGTGTTACGTACAGGAAGGGATAGAGGAGGAACATAATTGCGGAAAGAACACAATCTGGCATCAAGCTATGAGTGCATGATTCTTCTTTACAGTACTGCTTACAGTAAAAGTAGTTTATAGTCAGAATGCTTCTGTGGCATAAACTGGAAGTAACACATCCAGCACACTTCTGTGCTGAGGTATCCTGTCTTGAATAGACTAATATAGAAATACAGATTCAGAGATACCTCCTGGTGCACAGATTTTTGCAGTTAAACAGGAACCTCCTGTTTGGGAACATAATGAAAAGAGAAGTTGGGCTATGGGATTTGATAATATCCCCTCCTTGTATTTGCCAAGAATCCACATCTTCCAAGTAGCTGATTACCAGCCCCCATTTCTGAAGATTTGCAAATGAGATTTACAAAGTTGGAACAAATACTGTTATTTCACTTTCAGTTAAGTTGTTGCTGGTTTTAATTGTGAGCAAGTCACTGGCTCTCATTCTATTTTCTAAAAATAGTTTTTCTGCTATTCAGTCAAACTTGATCCCCAGAGAGCTTTAGAAGGTTGAGCATTTTCAGCAGCTCACCTAGGTTGTTCAGGCATGGGCAAGCCAGCTGAGCTTCAGGGAGCCCAAAACTAGAAGTCACCATGATGTCTTCAAGATGCAGTGTGTTGCCTCAAAATCTTTGTGCCTTGGGAAATCTTCTATTATCCAGAAAGATTAGCTTGAGATTAGAATCAAGTGCAAATACTCTGGTAGAGATACTGCTTCAGAAAAAGTGAGCTTCAATAATTTGTATTCAAAAAGTTTTTGACAGGTGGGTTTGTTGTAATTTCATCCCTTTTAAAGTTCTCATATCAGTTTCTTTCACTTTCTGTTACTAGCCTGTGGAGAAATCACCAGCTGAGCGTGAGCGGGAAGCAGAAAGGGAGCGAGACCGCCATTCTCCTTTCAGCCAGCGGCATCTCCATACACACCACCATACACACGTTGGAATGGGCTACCCCCTTATACCTGGACAGTATGACCCATTTCAAGGTGAGCAGAAAATTGTCAATGGGTGGGATTAGCTTGCCTCATGGAATTGTTGCCCTGACACTGGAAATTGTGCCTACATTAAGCATTTTGAATAGAGATCCTGCTGTTAGAACAGAAGTGCTTTAATTTTAGGGAGAAGGCTTGAAAATTCACAGCATGTACTAGCAATAAATTAATAGCTTCATGTGTGAGAAATACCAAGGTTTGTTTCCAAAATTGAGTGTCAGAGCATTATTAAAGATGTACCAGTTAGGCTGTCATCCACATGAATGTTTTGATTCCTCCTGCAAACTGACATTAACTGGCTGAAAGGCCGTAAAATATCCAAACCAAACAACCCCCTTTTTGTATAATTAGGGTTGTGTAAGCAAAGGAGGAAATGTAGCAAAGACAAAAGCTTTTTATACTGAACATATTTTATGTACAAGGCATTGCAGTCACAAGGGTTTGTGCTTGTTATAATTTGACTGTTTGAAAGAGGACTCTTTGTATTTTGGCAAATGCCGTACACAAAGTTGCAGTCAGGGAAAAAGCAGCACACTGCGATACAATTTTTTCTCCCTAGGTTTTATACCAGTCTTTGAATGTTTTTTCTCTAACCGTGGACTCTAGCTGAATCAAAAGGAGGTTTCCTCCCATGCAGCAAAGTATGTGCTACCACAATTGGTGGCTAAATGACATTTCTTCTTTACATTGACTTGGTGCCTCAGCACTTATTTTTCCTGTGTAAAAGTCTTGACATTTCTCAGTGTGATTCAGTGATTCCATATGCCTTTTGGGATGCATTATGCTTGTTCAGTAGCAAAACTGTAAAAATGGTGAGTTATTCTGAAAGTATTGTATCCTGAGCAGCTGGCATGTCGTTTCTGTAATTCACTGTGACTTTTGATTCTTGTTGTTTCCTGATACCTATTATTTCTACTGAGCTTCCTATGCATGAACTCTCATACAAACCATTTAGCATCATGCAGTGCAGTATTTGGAAAGGAATACAGTAAGTAGAAATGCTGCAATTTCTTGTAGAATATCTGTCAAAGACAATTCAGTTTATTACAGAAAGGTATATTGATCATGCTGGGCAGACTGTCTTTACAATGTTGGCTGCAATATTTGTTATTTATGTAGTGATAACCCTCCTACATTTTCTGGTTGTTTGCCTTAGAGATCCTTCCTACCATTACTCTGACCACAAAAACCCATTAAAACCAGAGGTACATCAACATTCCTTTGTTTCTTCTTTCTCGCAGGATTGACCTCTGCTGCCCTTGTTGCCACTCAGCAGGTGGCTGCACAGGCATCTGCATCTGGTATGTTTCCTGCACAAAGAAGGTAAATAGCCAATAAATTATATATTGTAACAT
>VYZP01054422.1:0-14206 GCA_013400635.1 Hypocryptadius cinnamomeus
TCAGCACAGACTGTTAAACACGATGTGTCCAAAGGCAGCTTTTGCTTAAGAAGACCATGAGCTGCTGCTTTCTGAGGGCTGGAAGGGCAGAAGAGAAATGTTACAATAGTTGGCTTATTCTGCTTGTTTGGGCACTGGCTACTGGCTGCTGCAAAGGCAGAGCACTGGCCCAAAGGACCTCTTTTTGTGACTCAGTATAGTGGCTCATATCTTCTGTATTTGGCCTCTGTAAGATTTTCTGGCTGACTTAGAAGGTTGGGTATTTTTGAATTAGAAAGCATATATGGGCATGTTGCCACTTGTTTAACAGATATAAGGAAAAAAATCCTCAGTTAATTTCATTCCAGCTTTTTCTGAGTGAAACTTTTCTATTGCTGACTGAATACTTTCAAATTAAATTTGTTGGACTTGAATGTTAGAAAATTAATATAAGAAGAAAATTGATGTCTGAGATGGATTAAATACATTGTTCATTGTTAGCCTTTTCAACAAAGGCAAAAAAGCAGTTAGCACTCTCTTGTCACCTCTGTGAATAAGGAATATTTAGGTAGCATATGTTATATAATTAAACATACCAATAGAATTTTATCTGTTAATATATATTAAAGCATATTGCTTGTGTTAAAAATACATGCATTTATGTGGTTAGGTAAATCAAAATGTTAACTGCATGGTTTATTCCTGTTTAAAGAGTGTTCTCACACCAGACAGAGCTTCAAAGCTTTCCGTGCTGTTATACTGCAGGTCTTACAATACTTCCAATGAGTGATCTATATTTTTGGAGGGAAGGTTTCTGCATCTTGTCCTTAGCAGTGTATGGATGTTACATCACCACTGAGTTGTGGAGAAGAGCTCCATGGAAGGCTGTTTGCTGGGTAGGATACAACCTCTCCAGTGAGTCTGTAAACCAAGAGCTGAGGGGCAGTGCAAGGGGAAGGATCTCTCCATATGTTCCCTATTCCAGTCTTCACTGGACATCCACTGCCAGATGCATCTTGTACTGGGTGGACTTTCGCTTTGACCTGCTATGGCTGTCTCTGTGTTCTGCTGCAATCCATGAAAAGCACGATTGCAAGTGAGGTAGTGTTGTTCCTGTAGAGCTCTTGGAATGGCAAACCTGTCAGCAATTTTTAGAGCAAAATTTTTACAGAAACCTTTTGAATTTCATTCTTTTTTGGAAGAAAATGAGTCCCCAGGTCAGTCTGTGAAGTCACTCAATCACTCAGCACTTGGATGAAGAGAGCCTTCCAGAGCACATTGCAAAAAGCACTAGCAGAGAGCTGGCTACTCGTTTGTGTTTCACACCTCCTTAATTACCCACCTGTGTTCTTTTTATTATCAAAGCTTGAATAGGATTGCTCATAAAACAGAGGCCAAGAGGAAATTGCTGGTTTGCTCGGATTGCATCAGCAGCATAAAGTAGAATAATTTAATATCAGAACACTCTGCCCTTTTCATTTTCATTTACCTTTGTGCTTTCCCTGCCACTGTGGATCCTGCCTGCCCAACACCTACAATAGCAGCACATACCTATTGCTTTTTCTCAGTCTAACGCGTAGACTTCATACAAATTGCCACTTCAGTCTCATGAGTGACAGGAAAACTGGTGAGAGCTCTCTTCAGCTGCAAGGAACTGCCCATGTAACCCTTGACAGTCAAGCTGCTCTGTGACAGAGATTTGAACAAGAGCACATCTTGGATTAGGAGGTGTGGGGAGTGTCCAGTCCACCCTGGTCAGGAGTGGCTTCGTTCTTAGCAGTTTATTTCTAGAAGTGGATGAGTCTGCAAGACCAGTAGAGTTCCTAAGCAGTGTGTGTAACCTGGGTGTGTGAATGCATACAGTCGCTCCTTCTTGAAAAACCAAAGTTGTATCTCAAGTATGTAGCCATGAAATGGCAACTTTTTCCCCACTGTGCATGATCTACTCGGTTCAGGGGATTTTCTGGGTGTATCTCTTCTCTCATCTGGACAATTCACTTCATGTTTCTTTCACTCATCATTTTTGCCATTTCCATTTATCTGGAACTTTACCCCAACTTTTTGGTATCTTCACTGAGGGCAAACCCCTGACATTATGGAAAACTTGCTTCATGATCTGTGTTAGTTAAAAACAGATTGTGCCATGCATATCACTTTCAATGACATCCTATGAGTTTGTGATTCAAGGGTGGCACACTAATGTGGATTTTCCAATGGATAAGGTGAAAATATCCATGCAGTCCCTCTGTGAATGATTTGCCAGTGACCTCTTTTCAAGAAATAGGCAAGAACTTATTTTTTCGTTCTTCCGCACCTATGCTAAATTAGGCCTAAACATTATTGGGAAATACTATCATGGATTTCTTGTCATGTTCAGAGACACAGCAATGACAGGCTCACAAGTCTGATTTCCTTTCATAATCAATCTAAAAGTAAAACCTTCTCACATTTTTGCTGACTTGTCCTTTACCCGGCTTCCCTTCTGAAGTGGTGCTTTGGTTATTCCATGTTTGTTTGGAAGTGCAGGGATGCCTCAGTCTTCACCAAGGTGGTGTTNCACCAAGGTGGTGTTCCAGTTCTCTATGTTGACTGCACACTTAACCAACCTCGCCCAGACCTTTTTATCATCCTGTTTTTCTTCTTTATACCTGAATGTTTTATCCCAGGAGCTGCAGGTCCTGACACTTGCATTTCTTTCAAGTAGCAGATCATACATGGTTTCTCTGTATGATGGAGGGAGACACAAAAGAGATAGAAATATCTTTTTTAACATTTCTTAAACCATGCCTCTACAAACCATAGTTCAGCAGAAACAGTAACATGATCACACCATCTGTGTCTATGACAGGACAGAAACAGTCACCTTTAGGGTATAATAGTTGTTCATTAATTTGGCTCTGGATGTTAAATGGAAGCTTTTTCTTAAAAGAAAAAGAAAAAGAAGAGACAAACTGCTTTACTGGCACAGAAAGTGATGAGCATGAAATTAGTCTACAGCAGAAACATAAGGTTGTTGTCTACTTTGGTTTTTGCTCCTGCTTTTCTTGTCCAGACTGCTGTATCCGGTAATAGGTCAGGGAGGGAACACAGAAGTTCAGGCTATGCCCTCACTGGAAGAAAACACTGTGTTCCTCCTTGGGGTTCACTGTCATGAGGTACCTGGCCTGAGGTGAAAACCTTGTGGAGACAAGTTTGTTATGTGAGCAAGTGTGAGCAGGCCACTATAAAGGTTATGGGGAGAAGCCAGCATTTACCTCTCACCACATACTTTTACAACCTCTGCTCCATCTTCTCTGGTGTTGTCATTTTGTTTCCCATACCATGAAACTCAAAAAGACATGAACCTCTTCCCTCAGTGAAAAAAGCCTCTCTGGCTGTGACAAAACACTTGTGCAGGATACATCCCTGCAATCTTCCCTTTGATATTACTTTTGCTTTTGGTAAAGCCAATGCTTTTCCTTCTCAGCTGACATCCTTGCAAAATTAATTGAGGTACAGCCTAAGCGCTTAAAATGATGACTGATTTTCAACACAATGACATAAATGCCAGATTGCATCAGTCTAGGTAGCTGAAAAGGTCAGATTTTGTGATTTTTAATTGTATGGTAGAACAGATTCCTTGCATATGGCTCCTTCATTGAGCATCTTCTGCTTCCTGCTGTGAACAGTTCGACTTGATGACCTTAAAGGTCTTTTCCAAATTAAATGATTCTATGATTTTATGAAAGGCAGAACAATGGGTCTGGCAAATTGTGAAGGACAAGGCTCTGGTAATGGAGGGTGAAGGTAAGAATTTGACTCTGTGCAGGTTTTGGCAGGTTTGTGTCATTTTATCCATGGAGGGCAAATGAAGAAAATCACAAACATGCAGTGACAGGGAAAAACTGTTTACTCTCTCATACTCTTCCTGTGCTATTCTTCTTGTCCATTTTAACCTCCTACTGTCTTGAAACAAAAAAGATGGAAACAGATAAGAAGTGACTTCAATTAAGTCTGATTCTTTCTTCACCTTAAAGAGGAATCCAGGAAGCTCTCCACAGCCTTCTTTCTCTCTTTGAAGTGTTGACTTACCATCCTGCTGCCATTAAAATATAATGGGCTAGCAGTGGGCGTGCTGGGATTTGACACCCAGTGGGGAAGCGCACCTAATCCCGCATCATCACCTGATCCGGTTTGGCTTATTTTCCCAAGACACTGACCCCATTTTCATTCAAAGAGAAGAGGGGGAGGACCAGAAATTATTGTAAAGAATTCAGTCCAAACCAGTCAGTCTCCACGTAGGTGTCACAGAAAATGGTTTCAAACATGACCACATAAGCAGGTGCCTGCAGGAGGGACTTCCTGCAGACCCCCATGAGGATGAGAGAGGGAGGGGAGATTTTATCAGGTGTTTGGGTGCATTTGATCACAGGGTGCCTTTATCTTCCCCACACAGTGGGTTGTGGTGACTCACCAGTCACTTAGTGGAGTGGAAACAGCTTATGGGTCATGGCAACAAACAAACAAGGATGGGAGCCAGAGAGACGGAATTAATAAGCCAGCTGCTCCAGCATCATCAGCCTTATCTCTGTCACTTGACTGCATGCAGAGCACTCTGGGTCTGGTCTGTCAGCCCTGTATAAAGCTGAGGTTTGGCTGCCATGGAGTTGTGGGTGTGAGATGGAAGGATGTGAGGGGAAGATGAGCTTTTTGCTTTCAACAGTGGCTGTGGTTTCCTTAGGAGACAGGCAGCTGTTACTGCCTCTACAAAGCCATTTCTCAACAACAGTGTCTCAAATGATCTTGTCTGATTGCTTTTCCATCTGAGCCATGAACAACACCAGAGCAGGGATTCACCTTCAGTCGGTCTTCTCTTTCTTCAGCAGTGGAAATGGAAATGAACTTGTGCTGTCATGCCATGCACACATGCACTCTTCTGGCACAGCAAAACAAAACCATGTGCTCGCAAAGGGCAGTCCAGGAAGTGCTCCCAGTTGAAAAGAAGGCTGCCCCCTCTCTTTACCTGCTGTGTGGTGGGCAGTGTGATTGACAGCCCCATCTAGGGGAAGAAGTCTCAAATAATTACTCAGGAGTTAGCACAGGAACACATCTGCTCCACTGCTCCTGACCTGCTGGTGCCTTGTCACATCATCCAGATTCTTGTTCTGGTGGCTGCAAAAGACTCAGATAGAGCTGGGACTGCAGATGTTCCCTGGAGGTGTGAGAGTAAGAATGAAGAAGATATGAGGATTTTTGGCTGTTTTCCCCTCTCCCTGCTTTTCCTGCTTCTACTTAATTTTGCTGGCCTAGCCCTGAATATTTGGGAACATTTTTTTCCCACTAAAATGGAATTAATGCATCTGAGCTGTAGATTAATGGCTCCAGTCATTGCAGTCACCTGTCACTACTTGTTCATAGATGGAGAAAGGAAGGGCAGAGGCAGGTAATTGCAGGTATTTGGCATACCTGGGCTTTTCCCAGGCCTGTTCCTTCTCTCTCCTTTTCTCTCTGTGTCCAGTCAACATCAAGGCTGTCCTGTTCACTCAACACAGCCTCACTTTTAAGGCTAAGAAAACAGCAGTAGGCAGAAGATTTCAAGAAGAGTACCACTGCGTGCATGCCTGTGTCATGTGAGATGATCTGTAATGACTTTTTCTTCTGACAGTGGCTGTCTGCGGTGCACAGATCAAAGACCATAAAGAAATGGTACCTAAATACACAAGACTGACTGGTAAGTAACACCAACACCTCATGAAAATCAAAGTAAAATATTTGGATTCTTCAATTTTTTAGCAGGACTTTTCATTTAAAAGTCAAACTTAGAAAACCAGAAGACAAAATATAATGTATAGTTTGGGCTGGATCATGAGACTTGGTCAAAAAAGTTTTACTGAACAGAGGGAAGAAATTCCTCATTTTATTGTCTCTGCTCAGCTCACTATCTGGAACAAAACATCCCAACCTCCTCTTTACCTTTTTTTTTTTTTAAACAAAACTGAGAAGCATTCAAGTCCCAGCACAGCAACTTAGTCACATCAGCAGCCAGACCTGACCTGGAAAATCAGATCCCATCACCATTTCTGTCAGGTTGACCTTTGTTATTTTTATCTTTTTTGATGTGTTCAGGTAAGTGCTTTCCACCTACAAATTGTTTCTTGGTTTAGTTGTGCTTTCTCTCCAATCAGTTGATCAAAGGTTTCTAAATGGAAGACTGGCTACAAGTGACCATGACATTTCATAACAAGTTTCTACCAAGTAACCATTTATGCCAAGACTTTAAAGCTTTCAGGAACTATTCATTTTTACACAAATAATGGTGTATTTCCTAATAACTTCAGCTAACATGACATGATGAATAACAGGGAACTGAAATCATCAAGGAAGTAAATCTGTTATGGACTCAAATCAGTCATTTTTTTAGTTGAGTTTTGGTCCAGCTACAAAGGAAGTTTTGCTCTGTTGTTTGGGGTTTTTTTGAGTCCCATATAGTCTTCAAAGTAAGAGTGTAGGTTCAGTTCTGGGTTTGAATAGAAATAACAATTCAAATCAGTTTTCAATTTGGGTTTGGGTTTGATTCAAAGCTGTCAAGCATATTCACAGAATGATTAAAACTGTTCCAACAGTTCTGGCCATGAGGAAGGTAAGGCAAACCCAGAGGACATGCAGATCTGGACAAGTACTCTTGCTATTAGCTAAATTTTTCTATTACCTAAATGTTCTTACAGACCAAAGCCCCATTGTTTTAGGCAGGGCAAGAAACAGGTAGTAAGAAATTACCCTGGCCTAAAAAATCTTCCTGTCTACCAACACAAAGCTAGAGATGAGTAAAAGCTACAAGATGAGAAAAAAGAAGTAATATTGCCTTTCTCAGATGAAGAACCAAGGCACGGGGAGGTGAAGTGACTTGGCAAAGGCAGTGCAGGAAGGCTGGAGCAGAGCTGGGAGGTGCAGCTGAGCTCTGGGAGCCCCCCAGCACAGCCCCAGCCCCAGCCCCAGCCCCAGCCCCAGCCTGTCCTTCCTGCCTCTCCTGCATGCCTTTTGTGGCACCCGTGCACAGCTCCAGAGAGCAGGGCACAGCAGCGACCCCAGCGCCTGGGGAAAGAGGGGAGAAAGGAGCCCCATTTATTTTTCTTTCTACTACTTTATCTCACTTCAATGGGAGCAGTTGAGAATGTTGAGGATAAATGAAAACAACTGTTGGGCATTGGTCCAAGTGGTTAACAAAGAACCCCAAACTCTTTTAAGTCCTACAACTAAAAGGTGCTGGCGTAAAAAGAATAGCATTTTTCTTTGCAGAAATCATTTGTTGAACTCTTTAGATCTGAATAGGATTCCTTGCCCTCTCCCCCTTTTTTCCCCCAGAATTTAAAAACAAATCACACAAAAATATAATATTCCTTCCTTGTATGCCATATTAGATGTTTCCTGAGAAACCCTGAGGTGTTGTCCCCATGTGACGTCAGCGTAAGGTCCTGCCTTAGATGACATTCATTAGAAACCCACTATGATTATCCCTCTCCCCCTTCCAAAATCATACTTGGAGTTGGGTCATATGCCAGGACAGGTACCTGTTTTCATCCTCAGATGGCCAGAAGTTTTCCTGCTCTCTGTGGCTCTGTGGTGCATCTGGAAGCACCTGTCCGTCCTCGACAGGGAGGAATGCAGTGCTGGAGAGGGAACATGGGTGGATTCAGTGTGAAGTTTCTCCTGATAGCACGGTAGAAATTCTTTGGAAAATTAAATAAGAAGCCAAGGGAAAAGGCTGGATTTTTGAAAGGAAATTGCTGATACAATAAAGCAGAACAGACAACCAGAATATCTTTAGTAACCCAGTAAAGAGGCTGACCTGTGTAACTTGGGCTGTGGAAGAGGTTTTGCCTGGAGAGAGAAACTCTGCTTTCTGCAGCACTGGGAGCATATCTGTGCCAGGGTGGGAGCATGCAGAGGAAATTTAGCCTTGAGGCTTTGATGCCTGCAGTGGGGAGATTTTTTAAATGAGCATGCAGCTGTGAATTCCCTGTCAGTTTGCATGGCAAGGCTGAAATTGTGTTTAAGACTTCAATATTGCTTGAGAAGAGCAGACTTTCACCTACCCTGTGCTTAGTACAGGTCGAGGTGGGGAGCCCAGCTGTGTTATTAGCGTGGGCCAGACCTTGTCATTATAAAATTCTGTACTGTAGTTGAACCTTGGGTTGAAATCTAACAAGTCAGGTGCCAACACTGATCTTATTGCACTAAAAGAAAACAAGAGAAAAAGCCAAACAAAATGTAAATATAGGGGGAAAGTATGTTATTTTGCTTAGTAAAATCTACAAATATTAATCTTAAAAAATCTGAAAAGCGTAGTCTTGGGCCCATGGTTTGTAGATGACACATTATGGCCTGTGAATACCTTTGCCATCTCCTCCCTGCCTCCTTCTAAACCCTCCCCTGTCTAGTTACAGCATGGTGAAGGAAACAGCTAATTTGACATTTCCAATTCCTCCTTTGTTCTGAACTTCTGTTGTGGGAACAGAATGAAGGAAATGGAGATCCCTAGAAAGACTGTGAAGAAGAGGCAATTTACACTGTCTTACTCATATACAACCTTAAAACAGGGTGTGTAATACCTGACTCTTTCCATTCCTCAGCCATCAGCACAGACCTCAGTCCCAGGGACAAACTGCCTTTATTCATGTGCACAGCTGATGTGGCAACTTATGGAAATGGCCGGTTTAGTCTTTGTTCAGGTGGCTGAAGTGCATCCCATATAGGCCATCCAGTTTCTCTATTTCTTTTGTTAGCTGTTTAATAGTGAAGCTAAATTCCCCTGAAAACATTAATTCAGCCACTTTCTATGACAGTTTTTACTGTTTAATTATATACATTGGCCTTTTCAACCCAAAACTCTTGTCCTTTTCTTAATGCACAGGAAGGTCTCACTCTGCAGATTGAAATAAGTTATCATCAGTACACATCTGCCTCTGCTTGCAGCAAAGCCCTAAGTGGGAAGGTCAAAATGTTCTCCAAAACCACAGGCTTGTTCCCTCCTGGGTGCCAGGCACTACTTGCATTAGAAGGATGAAGTGGTTGAAGAGCAAAAAAACTAAAATCTTCATGAGGTCAGAGGTTCAGTGTGGGAATTCTTAGCACAGGAAAGTGGTCCACATCCAGTACTCCCTAGGAGGCCCTGGGGAATCAGCAGATGCCTCCTGTAAAGCAGGCATCAGTTGTCTTCTCTGCAGTGCTGGAGCTGCTTGTTGCAGAGGTCTGGTAAGGTGCAAGTGTGAGAAGGGGCTGAGGAAAGTGCAGCCAGAAGTTCATCTGGCAGTTCTAAAGAAAGCAGGATGCACTGCCAGCTGAAAAAATCAAGTCACAGGCCTCTTGAATTTCTTGGGCTTGGGAGAAATGTGGGATTTAATACATCCTTCTATCCTTTACCAATCCATAAGGCAGCAGTGGCACCAGGCAAACTAACTCCTCACCAGCAAGTTGGGAAAATAAACCCATTTTCATCATCATTTATTAAATGCTTGGATTCCTTTGTGATAAATGACATAGAAGAGGCCACAAGGAAAAGAATAATTCCAGCTTCAGAAGAGAGTTTGAGTAGTGTGCTGAAAAGAGATGACCTTGGGACCACATGTTGATTGTGGATGTTGAAGAAAAATATTCAGCATCTCCATATTAAACTAGCACTACTCACAGGCTGTTACATGAGGCAAAGATGTTACCAAAACCAAGCAAAACCCACATGAATAAGGATATCTTTCAGGCACTGGCAATCCATAGCTACTGGGATATCCTACTTCAAATTTTCTGGACTATGTCTAAGCAGGGAGTATCTAATGGTGTCAGAAAACTTAGAGGGTGAACAAAAAACCCTGTGAGGATTTACATGATAATATTGTCAGTGTAGGAAAACCTTGTAGTAGCACCTCTCTTGCTGTCTTCTTTGTGCAAACCCAGAATATCTCATATGGGTCTGAGTGCTTCTTTCCACTCTACTATGCAGGAGGAAGGGAAAGAAAAAGGAGCAAAATCAGCTGGCCTGATTTCACTTTCTGATTTCTCAGACCACAGTAATTCCACCACAGTGAGCAAGATCAGAATTAGTCTCTAAATATTTATTTAGAACTCCTTGAGGCTGACAGAAAGGAAAAAGTGGAGATGTACTGAAACATTGCCCCAGGCACATTCAACAGTTATTAAAAAGAATTCACTTCCATGCAAATTGTATTTCATCAGCTAATTAAGAAGGTATTTTTCCTCTGCTTTAATTAATATCTTGTATCTTCCTTCCGAAATACTTAATCACGGAATGAAATCATCACAGAAATATTGCCCTGAAGTTAGGGCATTTTGTATCTCAGCAAATCTGACATGTGTGTGTGTATGCATATATATATATAGATAGATATATATGTGTGTGTGTATATTTTAATAGCAGTAATTATAAACTACTCTGCCAACTTACAGAGCTGTTTTACATTTCTGGCTTGCTGCCAGGCTTTTTTTTCCCTGTGCCTGATGAATAGCAACTGTTGTGTACTCTAGATCTGTGCTCCATTTAGGCAATATCCCCAAAGAAATTGGCCTCCTTAGCCGTTAAGCACAACTTTGTTAGGCAGCGCCCGGGGCGATTGACAAAACCTATTTGTTAACTAAAAACTGTAATCAGTGGTTTGTGTATCAGCAGCATAATGCTCTCAGTAAGGCTACAATATAATGGATGGAAAATCAGTTATTTCCTGAGCATCAACAACAAATTTTCCACCAGTTAGGCTAGAAATGGATATCCCAGAGGTATGCAGGAGTCAGAATTAACTAGTGCCAGCTTAAGCATGGGAAAGATACTAGCAAGGCAAATGGGAGTGGACTTTCTAAACAAACTGGAATATATTTATTGCTGCCTGTAATTCAAGTTTAAGTTACAAACCTTGCTGGACTATTGATGTTGGATTAAAATGGAATGCATTTTCTGGGAGAAGGTGTAGTCCTTGTCACTCATAATATCTCAATCCACACTGTTTACAAAGGTGTTAAACAGAAGTTATGGGCTTGTGGGAGGTGCTGCAGAAACTTTAGCACAAAAGACAACAGCTGGAAGATAATAATCCTGTCTGGGTTTAAAAAAAAATCTATGAAATTTTGAGATGGAACCTCAATTCTTTAAGCAAACCTCACTTTTGCCACTAAACCAGTAGGCAACATTCAGTCTGTTCTGAGAATCACTCCCATGAGTATTGTCTTTCCATTCATCTTGGAGACATTCCTCACACAGAATCCTTGATTCAGCTCAGCTAATCCATTAATATAAATTAAAAAAACACCAGCAGGATGTAGCTTATCAGTTATTCCTGAAATGTTCTTATCTCTTCCAGCGTTTCTCAATGGGAAGTAATGTGCAGACTTTTCCCCCATCCCTTTATGTCAAACCTGTGTCTGGAGTGCTCCACAATTGCTAAACTGCCAACCAACAGTCATAAGCCTAACTGGAACGATTCACTCACTGCAGCACTCTTAGAGATTCTGGAGATTTTTGGAGTTTCCCTTATGAGTCAAGAGCTGGAAAGCCAGGTCCCAGAGGCAAGTGACTGCGCGTGTCATCAGCCAATAGCACAGAGAGGTCACAGGACCCAGGCTTCAAGTCCTTAAGAGCGTGTGGGAAATCTCAGTGTTAACAATTCCCTTCTTTATTTCTCCTCTTAACATGGCACGTTATTTGAACATTATGAAGTGAACCCTTTGTTAGAGAGCATGACAAATCCCCAACTAAGTGGAAGCGTGATGCCGCTGGACTGAGTGGCCTGTGGATCTTGCTGCTCTGAAGGGAATGATTGCAATTCCTTGTGACATTTTTCATTGAAAAGATGGATTAGTAGGCAGGCATGTGCTGGGGCTGGAAGTTACAACTTATCTCAGAAAGTTTTAACTTTATGCCTTTGCATGCCTAAGAAGTCATTTTTAAAGGCAGCTTTAGCCTTTATGAGTCCCTATGGATCTCTGCACAAGTCCGTAGCTGCAAAGACTATCCAGGCTTTTTGATGAGGGCCTGGGAGTTCAGACAGGACAAGAGGAATCATGACTCAGTTTCTGCTCCTGAGGGTGTCACCAACTCTCATCGTGTCACTAAAGCTCTCCAGGCTCCAGCTTTCCATGTAAAGCAAGTATAGAAAGATCTAGAATATTTTAATATTTTGTTAATAGTTAGAGAAAGGCTTGGCTAAATGGCATCACCAGGAAGTATTTCAGATCAGTGCTGAGTTACAGAATACACATCTACACCTTTGTCTCCCTAGGCTTGTTACTGAAAATGGCACAATGAGGGGCTCAGAATCCTGGTGGCACTGTTGTGAGGTCTGATGCAAGGAAACTCAGGGGTTCCCACCACCTAATCCACCCACATCCATGCCTTGACCCTCTTCTTCCTCCCCTTCAGAGCTCGGTCCATGGTATGCTCTGGTCAGTGGATCCTACACCTTTAATGCTGACTAAACAGCTGAGAGATCTCTGCTTCTAATTCTGTGCCCATTAGTTCCATTTTCAGTCAATACAATCAGGTTAGCTGTAATTCCCACATTTTGGAATTCGTATTTATTACACAGAAACAGTCAGAACAGTGAGAGATTCATTTTCTTGCCTAAGACAGATGGGAACTATCTAAACATTTTCATCTGCCAAACTTAGTAAAAAAATATGAGAATAAGACCAATAATAAGACTTCTTAGGACTTATTCTGAGGAGACGTATTGAAAGATCACCAGAAAAAGCCCACGACCTCCCAGCCCTGAAACAATAGAGTGCTTTAGACATTTTAAAGGCTTTCTTGATTTGTTCAGGAGTCTTTCCAGATTTGTCTCAGTTCTTGTATTTTCTGATCCGCTTCACCCGACCAGTGTCCTCATTAAGCAGAAGAGGCGGATGCTGCTGGGAAGTTTAGTAGGAGCTTAGGATGAGGCAGACATTGATAGTTTTGCCCTTCCTTTTTCAATCACTGAAATGACATTCAGGTCCCAGGGATGAACAGATATGGACACTCAACCATGTGATTAGAAGGGCCGAAGCAGAATCTGCATGTGTATACAGAATATATCTGCAGACTGGGCTGTGATTTACTGCGAGGCTTAAAAATGCTTTAAAGACTTCTAAGCACAGGAAGAAATATGCTGTTAGTAAAGCTTCCGTGTTATCAGCCCAGCTAAATAATGATGTGCAATGTGTCATGTGCAAAGAATATATTAATGCTTGGATAAATATTTTCCTAATGTCTGCTTGGTTGATATCTCCTTGGCATATAACCAGGGGATAGTAAATAACACTCATGACTCTGTTTACTTAAGGTCTGTTTTCTCTCTTGCCTTTTACACTGGCAATAATTTTGGGGGCTTCATGGGAGGAAAAGGCAGAGGGAACCAGAGCCTTGTAAAATGTTTGTTTTCCTTACAAATTTCACAAGAAATAAACTGTTTATGCTTTTGTGTTTCACTGCCATGGAAATGTTAGATGATTTTGTGTGACTGTCAAAGTGTTTAATGTGTAGCCAAGCAGTAGCATTATAGAGAGTGGGAGAAGAGGAAAAGGAGAAACAGGAGGAACACAATGAAAAAAAAAGAGTCCACTTTACCTCGTAGTTTCTAGCACATTATTTTCCCTTGCTTGTGGGCATGACTTAATGCTGGTTACTCCCCTTGGCTGCAAACTGCATTCATCTTAATCATCTGTTTTGACAGCTTCTTTCCCCCTCAGGCTCATCTCTAATTGAATTTGTCATGCAATCTCACCTCCCCTGAAATTGTTTGTACGAGAGGGAACCTGGGAGGCAGCAGGACCCAGGTTGGTTTCTGTAGTGTTACCTGCAGAAATCAGCCTGCTTCAGTCCTGCCTTTGGAGCTGAGAGGTCTGGCATTGTCTGGTATCCCACAGATGTGGCAGTCATACTTCCAGATCTAATTTGTTGCTTTCACACAGGGCATCTACCAATTCCTGCCCTTCTCTGCTGTCTTCTGTCTCGTGGTGTAGACATGCTCATAAAGAACTATTCACTATGAGATTAAATTTCTCCCTGCAACCCCAAAAATGCAGCTTCCCACCTACATTCTGTCCTTTCTGATGTCCTTGCACATTGAGGGGTGTTGGTAGATTGAGCACAGTGGATTTAGAGTCCCCCAAGCAAAGATGCAACCCTGAAAAACTGCAGTTTTCAGGGATACAGGCATCACAGGATTTGACATGTGATGTTTTTAGTAAGGCTGTGATTTGTCCTAGT
>VYZP01054437.1:0-61113 GCA_013400635.1 Hypocryptadius cinnamomeus
TAACTTTTCATAGCCTTTGCTTGCAAAGGGGAATTAGACATTTTTTTAAAAAGGGTTTGTTGGAAAGAACTGGAGAGGAGCCCAAAGTAAATTAACAGATCTGGACACAGCAGACCCTGCAGAGGTTTGGAGTCTGCTCGGCTTCAGCATGTGGCTGAACCCTCCGGGCCTTTCTAGATACAATGTCCTTTTAATAGTCTTAACAGGCCTGACACTGGCAGGATTTCACTTGCTCAGTACACTACTTAATACAGCTAATTTTCTACTGACAACATTTCTTTGCAACAATGAATCTTCTGTCACTCGAGTCCATGGGGAAGGCAGCTTGGAAATGCCAGCCAGAGGCAGGGGGAGCAAGTTCATTGTCACTGCTCACTTAAACAGTTCTTTAGAAACACACTGAGATTTTTTTTGGTTTGTTCTTTGGGATGCTAGGGAAAAGTGGAAGGGAAAATAACACAACACTATGTGCTCTTCTTTCCTCATGAGCCCATAGCAGATCCCTGAACGTTGTTGTGTAGGGGGTATCTTAACCCCCTACACAACAGAAGCTGTGGGTTTGTGGGCAGCAGTCCTGATGTGGCTGCCCATGAAGTTCTACGACTCAACATCTGTTTTTCCCAGTACACATGTCTAATATCTATGATTAATGTTGTATCTTCCTCAGTAATGAGTTAAGTAAAACCCCTTTAAATTGTTTGTGAACAATAACTTGCTCAGTCTTACCAAATGTGTGGGAGAGATGATAAATATGCACATTTATGTACTCATGGCCACGAGAGCCAGGGGACAGAGGGGCTGTGACCCTCACTTGTCATTCTACCCATCCCCATGGTGGGGACTAACTGCCAAGGAGCTGCCACTTGGTCATTTCCCCTGCCATGCTCTCACCAGAGATGACCTGTGTGCATCCCAGGGAAGAAAACACTTTGCATATGCTACCTTGTCTACTTCTCTGTACAGCCACCAGAAGGGAAAGAAGTTCTAGAGAAACCCTGTGTTTTCTTCTGAAATAACTAATTCTTTTGTATTAAAATTCAGCTCAGGACTTATTCTGCTGTTTAGAGATGTACACAATACTCAAATTCTCTTCCTTCAGTTAAGGGCAGGAAAATGTTATGACAGCTGCTGTCCTATGTGAACAGGTCGGGCAACTGTAAAGGCTTTCTAAAACATTTTTTAGAGATTAGGCACTGAAGGCTTGAGGGAGAGAATATGAACTGAGGTTGCAAAAGACCATAAAATCTCATAAACCATTCAAACCTTTGGCTGTACTATGCTCTTTTGTTCCTTGAAGTCAGGGAAAAAAAAAAATTATGTCAGTTAAACCTCACTTGCTTCAACATTTTTGCTAAATTTTCATAATCGAGTATTTCAGTATAAGCCCTATTTTTTTGAATGTTGATGAGTGTAATGTAGTGCCAGAGCTCCATGAGGTGCAGCAGCAGTTCCTGCTTATGTTACCTCCTCCTTCATGTCTCATTTCCCCAGCTGCCTCTAATTCAGGCTTAAACATGTGCATGATTTCAGAGGAGTGCCTGTTGTCAGTCTTGTGCTGTCTGCACAAATTGTCTTCATTGGTGTATGAAGCTTGTACTGCTCTGCCAATTGAAAGCACAAAAAGGCCCTAAAGATATCAGTCAAGGTAGTAAAAAGAGCTTTAGCTGTGGCAAATAGCAAAAATTTAATCTCAGATCACCAAATATCACCTGAGGCTCACAGCCAATTGGCTTAAACAAACAGTGGGTAAGCTGGGGATTCAGGGGTGATCACCTCTGCTCTGGTGATACTCTGCGATGCGATTCATTGGCATCTAGTCTCTGCACATCTTTATTTCTGCTCAAAAAATGGTATAATTTTGACTGAGCATAAAAAAGGCAAGTAAATGTAATTCAAATACATAATACAGCTCCTTAAAAATAAGCTTTAACTCATAATTTTCATACATCAGTTATTTGTTTAATTGAAATGCAATGTAAGCCATCACTCTGCTTTGTAAATCCTGCTGCTTGTTCTTTATTTTAAAAGATCCCCATAACTCAAATCTTTCTGTTGCTGTAGTGCCCATCATTGTGGGTGTTGCCCGCGGCTCCCCTCCTGTCTGGAGCTGAGCACAGGAGGGCTGTGGCCTCAGTGGTGTTTCTCTCACACAGATGTTACAGCCCACAAGGGCTCACACAGGCTTTCATCTTATCTGTGCTCTCTGTGGCCTGGAACCTTTCCACAGGAGCTTATTTCTTATCTAACTTGGACATTTCACAGCATCAAAGTGAAAAAGCAACCAAAGTTGAAGTCATGCTTTTTCACTTTCATACATTTTTCATAGTTGCTCCAGAAAGTCGTGAAGTATAAAATGGAATAATTACTCTCAGTTCATATTGAGTCACTCCTGGCATTGTCCATAGTGGGGAAAAAGATGACACTATGTGGTCTCTTTGTGTGTTTTAAATAGAAATAGCAAATATGTGGAATTGATTGGATCAGGATGTTTCATGAAAGCTTTTAACTGGAAATCAAGCATTCTAAGAAACAAGCTTTTCATAGATTTAAATATCCAATTAAAAATAAAGATATTCTTAAAGATTGTCTAGAGTTCATATATAGTTCTGTATTTATAATGTGTTAAACCATCCTTTGCAACTTTGTTACTGAAGTATGGGATTCATCAAATGGTTTGTGGAATCCAATTTCAATAATTTTTAAGCAGTTAAAAATTAGGGTGTAAAACCATATATATATATGTATATATATACACACATACATATACATGCACACGCACAATTTTTATCACCTAGATTTTCTACTTGCAGTCATGTCTAGTCAGGCTGAGTGGAAATAACAGAAGTATGTTTTGAAAATGGATTTTGTCATATGAATTAAAATTTAAAGTTGCTATAAGACCCAGACTGCAGTTGCCCGTTACTACATTAAAAGATTGGTCCTGAGATGACCAGAGCAGCCTTGACAGTCGGCAGTGTGAGCATGCCAAAGGCTGCTTTGCATAAACAGAAGACTTCTGAAAGGCATTGTGATACTAAAGAATTTCATATGGTACATGAAAAAAATCGTCTCTTTTGTTAAAATTAAATGAAAAAAAATTGCACCCTAATATCATTCCTTAAACAGAGAACAAAAGAGAAAAAACCCCAAACAATGGCATTTTTGGGAGGATGCTGAATGAAGCAGGATTGTTGCACAGGATTTTTTTCTGGTCCATTATTTCTGTGTGCACATACAGTTTTTTGTATTCGTCTTGTTCTGTGTAGGTAAAAAGCTGTGTAGAGGAATAGTGAATTATATGACAGAAATAAAGGAGCCATTTTTAACTTAGGATTTCCCCAAAGTTTTTAGAAGAAAAACTGAAGAATAATTTTCTCTAAAAGTACAAAGCGTTTTTCAGTAGGGAGAATAATTACTTACTCTGGAATGTGAGCAGGGCACTGGATACCTGACCTGTAATTTAGGAAAATAGTGAAGGGGTTTTCATCAGTAATTATTATTATTACAGTAGAACTGTGGGGCCCCAGCTGAGAGCAGGTCTGTTGTGCTACTCCCTGTCTATCTAGCAAGAGAGAACCACTGCTGTGGGAATCTTGCTGTGAAGGCAGAGCAGACCAAAGAGGAGAAGGGAGGAAGTGGAGGTGGAAAGCTGAAGGCTGGCCCAGGCTGTGCTGCTCTCAGTGGACACGGCTGCCTTGCTCTGGTAAGTCACTGACAGAGCCCTCATCTGAGTTTGGGGAGATCCCTGGGTCAGCTTTTGTAACCTGGTAGCTCTCATCAGAGAGACTGTCCCTGGTTTAAATGGGAAATGCAATCTGTGTGTGTGAAAGAGCATCTTGAGGGACCAGTCCCTTGGACAGGCTGTCCTTTCCAACAGGAATTGAGATCTTAAAAGTTTCAGCCTTAGAGTATGCAGTGTATGAGAATATGCATTTTTAGGGCCAGAATGTAATGAGTTAATGGTTGGCTGTGTGGTTCACCTTTATGTCATTAAACAAGCATAAGATGCTTCAAGCTACAAAGCATTTGCTCATGAAGTATTTCACTAACAATCTTTGTGTCAATAAAACATGTTTTATCGGGCAAATAAGGGGTGAAGGAATAGAGAATGTGAATAAGAACCTTTTAAAAAATTTGGTCACTGAATTCTCATAGAGAAGGAACCACATGTTAGTTTCAGAAGACATGAGCATATTTAAATTCAGTTGCTCTTTTCATACACAGGACCTTAATTTTGCTTAGAAAATGATTAGTGCTTTGCTGCTTGAAATATGGCAGTCTACAAATTTAATAACAAAAGTAGGAATCACTTCTGCCCTTCCTGATCAGTAGCATTTTCTGCTTATTTACCAGAGCTGCTAGATTTATCTTAGTGGGTTCCAGTGTTCTTTATGGTGATGAATCACTGAGTTGGCACTTGACAGTGACTTGGGCCAGTTGAATTGTTCCCCAAGTAAGTATGTACTTGTTTTTTTTGTCCCAGAAATAAGGGGCCTGTCCAGTGGTTCCATACCACCTCCATGTGTGTTCCTTTACACAGTGATAAATCAAACAGATTTACGCTTTATTCTCCAAGCTCACAGAGGCAATGGGAAATAAAAGAATGTTTGGAATTTGCAGTGCTATGTGTAGCAGCTCTGCTTCAGTGGGCGAAAATTTACGTGGGGTATTAGAGTTGGCAGAAGGGGAAGGGACAATAGAGAAACTGTGATGTGTTGGGTTGTGCAGCAGCAGAGGCCCCATCATTACCCATTGTTCAAGTGACACCTCATGACACCCTGGGACAGAGATGAATTTAAAAGGGTACAAGGAAAGAAGGTACATGTTGCAGAACCTTTTCCATCTTGAAGGACACTGCCATCAAATTACACTTTCAGGCTGTTTGGTTTTACTGCCTTCTGCAGTGTGGTGACTCAGAAGCAATGGGAGGTTCCTTTTCCAGGCATTTTTTGCTCTTGCTTACCACACATTGAGAATGGAAAGCTGAACGTCTGAGCCAGCTGTGTATTTGTAATGGTTTGCAATGGATACGTGCATAACAGAGATGCACGTGATTCATTCTGATCTTGTGACACAAACTTGGTCAGAATCCAAAATTATCTATGAAAATGCCCAGGTATATAAAAAAATAATGCTGTTTTTACCAGCATCATATTCATTACAGACGGGCATCTCATTTAGTGCTGCTGCATTGTAAAAGCCTGGTGCACAAATGTGTTTGAGAATGCAGGTCATAGATTTCACATATGAAATTCTAGTGGGCATTTGAGAGAACATTCACAAGTCACAGTAATTTCATTGGCTTTGTTATTGCTTGGTGTTATTAATATATATATATTTTCCTCCTTTTAAAAACAATTATCATACATCTGGGAAACCAAAACACTTGCATCAATTGGTAATGGCTTTTCTGCAGGCTACTGTGTAATATATGTTGACATTAAAGATTAAATATAGGGAGCTCTGTTGATTCACTGTAGTTTTTGTTTGATGTAATCCACATTTTATATTTCAGCTTGTCCTCCCTGCTAGGAGTTGTTTCATCCTTTTTGTCCTTTGGATAAGTAAGAGCAATCCTGGTGCTAAAGCCCAATAAAGACTAGGTGAGCACATTGACGTCAGGCAGAAGTTCCACCTGGCACTGAGCTCTGTAAGTTCACCTTGTGGTAAAACCTGAGTCTTCATTGTGCTGTTATCCTTGAATTACTCCTGCATGCCACTGTGCCTGCTCTTCATAATGCTCTAATCTTGGAACAGTTCATGGGAGTGCTGCTGAGTGACGAAAAATACTGCTTTTTTAGCAGTGAAGGCAAGTCCTTTGTTTCAGCATAGAAAACATGATTTCCATCCACACAGACTTCAAAAGAAACAGTGGGAATTCTTGAGAGCCTGATTATCATGGCGTAATCACATTATCAGAGAGATTAGAAGCACTTTACTGTGTCCTTATGCTTTAGTGACACTCCAAGGCACTGGAGAAAATCTTCAAGTGCTGTTAAAATCTTTCTTGTAGGGCACTAATGCAAGAGAGAGCCCTGAATGGGGCTGTGGGCCCTGAAATCAGAGAGAACATATTTAATTCTTCTGGCACAGAGCTGCTCATCCAAACACAAGCAGAAGGTGTAGTTGCTTGTCTTTTCTCTCCAGTTTAGATGTATTTCTCAGAGCCACCTGCAGCAGAGCAAAACAAAAGCCTCCTAAAATGTTAATTCCCATCAGTTCCAGTCATTGTGAAACACTGTCGTTAACCAGGCAATCAAGCTAATGGAATACAGACGTATTAGCAATTCAAACAAATGAGGAATTCACAGTGTGTTTTCTCTACAAACTTGGTGGGCTCTTGGATGCCATTTCTTTTGTGAGAGGTAAGTAAGACTCTAAGTGTAACTGTGCCCACTTTCAGGTTATGCCTCAGCACTGCTGTGGTGCCTTGAGGTAAACAGTCCACAATCCATGCTGTGTAATTGAATTGTTGCCTGAAAGCCTCTGAATTGCTTGTGATTATGGGAAATTCAGTCTCAGCTTTAACTTTTTTAAGTGAGAGCAGAGCACGTGATTTTTAACGTATCTTGTTGCGTATGGTTGCCAAGGACAGCTGAAGATTTGGGGATTAACTTTCTGATTATATAGTTTCCAACATAAAGGATTCCATTGATAATTAGCCCAGAGTGAAGAAAGCTAAAAATAATCAACATAAAAGACTTTTCAGATGTGAGTCTGTGCCTCTGGAAGTGCACATTATGGACAGTGTCTAGACAGAAAAGGTATATGAAATATCAAACGTGCACTTGACCTCTGTTAAAAGGCCAGGATGAAACAATCACAACAGAAAGAGCGATATGGGAGAGTTGTTGCAGTTAAAAGAAAACTGCAACAACAGTGAAGAAAGACACATGGAATATGGGAAAAAATATTTTACCCTAAACAGGTACTAAAAATGATCCTGGAAAAAGAGTTTTTAAAATCATGCACACTTTGTTTCACTTTGCTTGATTTTAAACATGTAACAATGCATTTTTAAATTAACAGTAAAAGTCTTTTACCTGCCAAGCCATGAGTCAGGGCTTTGTGTGTCTCCAGCTGAGATTACTGAAACACTTGCAGCAGGGAGCTGCATTCCTTCTGCTGTTTTACGGAGTTAGGGAAGTAGAAGGGAAGCACACTTCCATGAGAATTAAAAGGCGGGGGAATTATGTGGTGGAGGTACTAAGGTGTGGGGGTTTTTTAACTTCCTCCTCTGTTCTATTTCACTGTAAGTCTTGATCCTTTACGCGGGTAACTTTGTGTAATCCATGATTGTCTTGGCGGTGGAAAGCATAGCCATAAACCGCATTTTCTGGTGATACTGTGGGAGCTTAGCGCGGTGTCTGTGCTGTTCTCTGGACACGGCCCAGAAGTGAGCGCGGTGACGCCGGGCCGGGCCGGGCCGGGCGCTGTGGGCGCGGTAACGCCGGGCCGGGCCGGACCGGGCCNCGCGGGCCGTGCCCTCTGCCGGCCGCGCCCGGCACTGCACCCGCCGAGCGCGCCGCTCCTCCTGCGCTTGGGATGCTCCGGGGAAAGAGGAATTCTGACAGTGACCCGCACACTGAGGGACTGCGGTGTGTCCAGGGAAGGGCAGGGGAGCAGCTGGAGGGTCTGCAGCACAGGTGTGATGGAAGCACACTGAGGGACTGCGGTGTGTCCAGGGAAGGGCAGGGGAGCAGCTGGAGGGTCTGCAGCACAGGTGTGATGGAAGCACACTGAGGGGCTGCGGTGTGTCTAGGGAAGGGCAGGGGAGCAGCTGGAGGGTCTGGAGTACAGGTGTGGTGGGAAGCGCCTGGTGGAGCTGGGTTTGTTTAGCCTGGAGCTAAGGAGGCTCAGTAGGGACCCTGTGGCTTTCTGAAAGGAGCTTGGGGTGAGGTGGGGATCGACCTCTTCTGGGCAACCAGCGATCGTGCAAGGGGCAATGGCCTCAAGTGCCCGGGGAGACTCAGGTTGGAGTGTAGGAAAAATTTCTTCACTGCAGAGAGTGGAAGACTCCACTGGAACATAGTGGAGTCACCATGCCTGGAATTGTTCAAAAAATGAACAGATGTGGCACTTGGTTATATGGTGTAGTGTGCATGGTGGTATTCAGTAAAAGGCTGGACTTGATCTTAATAATGGATCTTCCAACCTTAATGATTCAGCCCATCATCACCAGACAATTTAGGGAGGTGGTTGTCCTTCTGTATTCTGTGTTGGTGTGGCCCCATCTTGAGTCCTGTGTGCAATTTTGGGCAGTCTTTGTCTGAAAATAAACAAGGAAAACTTTAGGATGTCCTAACTACCCAGAGAGGTATCAGATTGTATTAAAAGTTGGGTTGGAAAGAGTTATTACAAAGGAGTTTGTGGACACGATGCATTGACTTGTTTTTAATGTATATTAGGGTCGACCAGGACCAATTGGGCTTCAAGGACCAATAGGAGCACCTGGATTCACTGGCCTAGAAGGTTTGCCTGGAGCAAAAGGTGAGAGAGGAGCAGTGGGCCCTCCTGGACCAGCTGGACAGAAAGGTGACAAGGTAGGCTCAGCAGTGACTTTTCTGTCCCTGCAATAGTTCTATGGCCTTGTGTACATTTTTGAGTGAATAATCTTGGGCTGTATATCCAGGGATAAAAAGACAATTGCAATTCAACAGTATCTTTAGAGAATTGTCTGCATTTATTTTTGAATAAGAATACAGATGCTAAAGCTACTGGACAGTGTAGCCATCCTGGTAGGTGTGCTACAGCCAAATGAGTATTGCTGTTGCAAGTAGTCTGTCACTTCACATGCCCAGGGGTAGATGGCTATTATTCACACTCTGTTCAGGGAGACATGGGGCTGGTTCCTGTGTAGAAGATCCTGAGCTGGTGTCTAGAAAAGCAAAAAGAATGGGTACTAAACAAAATCTGCAGCTTGGTTTTTGCAGGTGCAAAGTTGTTTCTAACAAAAAGAATACAATAAACTACATCATAATAAATAGAGTAGCCCATAAGGTGTAGGTGTCAATGAATGCAATGTGCAAGATTGGAAACAATTTCTTTGCACTGGAAAAAATCTATTTACTCCAGAACTGTTTCTGTCCCCTGAAATGATACATATGCAATACCAGCATGCCATAAGGTTCTCTCTCTCTTCATCCCTTGTGGAAGAAATATATTTTACCTTTCCAAAACAGCTTGCACAGTCTGTTTTGCTACTATTCAGAGCAGAGCAACAAGGTGTGGCAATTACTTGCAGCTTGGGCAGTCTGTAGTTAATGCAGTGGTCTGCATATCTCTGGGGGTCCTATCCAACTACAGACAGAAAAATATGTAAGTTTTGTTGAAACTCTTGGAAAGACAAGGGTTAAATTTACAGCAGGTTGTTTATTTTCCTGGCATCTTATTTTCCCCAGATGTGCAGTAGGAGATTTTATTTTTACTTTAAATTGCCTGATTAAAACATTCCTGAAACACTCATTTGGCATCCAGTCAAGGTCAGATGCTCAGTTCCTGTCTTCACTGACCCCTGTGGTCAGAGGGAATCTGCCTGAGATCGTTTGCTCCTTTTGGTTTTGAAAGCAGAAGTCCAAGACTGAGAGTGTTGGAGTGAAAAATATCTCACAGGTGACTGAAATATACAGACCAATGAAGTGAAATATAATGTGTACTCTTTTTCTTCAGGGTCCAATGGGAGTTCCAGGATTCCAGGGCATCAACGGGATCCCAGTAAGTTTGCGTATCTAAATATAAATCACCAGAATAGCACATGCATAGTGTACCTTGCAATTGCTTGCCTCTATCTGAGGAAAATGGGCGTTTGTTAATCCACCTTGTGATTCCATCCTGTTTTGTAAGACAATAGGAAGCTGATACATATCAGAAAGTGAGCCTGAGTTACATGAGGATCGTTTGCATGATTGATTAGCTTTTCTTTCAGCACCACGTTCCCTCAGCACTGCCTAGAAAACCGTGTTTCATAAAATCAAAGGCTTGCAGAATGGAAAGGGATCTCAGGGAGTCAAACAGGCATGATCAGCTGTGCTTCAGGCCATTTTCAGCATGTGTTTCCTAACCAGTTCTTAAAACCTTGTGATGATGGAGACTAACTTCTCTATTATAAAAGCTTTGCCAATGCCTAACTTCAGTCTTTCTTTCTGCGGTTTAAAGCTCTTAGTTCTTATGTTACTGATCAGGGACACAAAGAGAAGATTGTTCACTTTTGCTTTGTAGTAGCCTTCTTGTATGTGATAGCTGTAACCAGGTCTCCCTCAATCATCTTTTGCTATGACATGAATGAAAATAGTGATGAGAGCTGAGGCTCTCGAGATAACCCTTAATTCTCTTCTAGGTTCTAGTCCTGGTTTAGATCAGGTGACAGGTAGGTAACCACTTACCCTGACCATCAGGAACTTTTTGTTTCTTTCATTCTTTAGAACTTTACATTCTAGAGACAGTTTATAAAAAATTATGTGCCTAGAGTGTTTTGGCCAGCTTTCTTTCTCTTGGTTTCTCCAGTGATTTTTCCAGAGGTATCTTGCTGTATCTCAGGGGAACTTTAACTGGATTAGCTTTAGAAATTGCCCCAAACTTCCTTACTCTTTCTACACTATTTGGCTCATCCTACTTTCTCCTTCTGCTATTAGGATTAATTTTCTTGATAACATTTTTCCATCCTGTGTGTCATTGTGCCTTCAGACTATGCTCATACTCTTTCTCATCTTCCCTGCTTTCTCAGATGGCCAGGAGTGCCAACAATTGAGCTGTGTTTTCTTACTTCATATCAAAAACGGAATAGTTGTGATAGATTGGCTGAAAATCAGTTGGCCTTGTAAATGAACTTTTTTGATTCCAGTTCCTTCCTGGCCCTTGTCCTTTAGTCCCCCTCTGCTCATCCTTGCCTGTTTTCTCTCCTGGTCTACTCCCTTGCTGGTATTTTTTTTTTCTTCTTTTACCACCAGCCAACTGTCTAGGTCTGAAGAGAACAAGCTGTTCCCATAATACTTAATTTAATTGAACACACTGTGGGAACATGCTGTTCTCAGGGTGTTTTTTCAGATGAGGCTCTGGAGAAGGGGATTCCCAACAATGAGGGGAGGCAGAGATAGAGCAGCAGCCATTGCCAGGTAGTTGGCAGCAACGGGCATTCCAAGGGGAGAGCAGGGAGGCAGATGAGAGGATTCAAAGCCTCCAGCATATGCAGATCTGCTCTGCTTTGTAACATTCTGCAGGTGGGTGAATGGAAAGAGGCAGATTTTGCTGGTCATGAGTAGCAAAGTGCTCAGCAGTCTGGCTCCTCTGTGCCACAACTTCAGGGCAGAAAAAGGTGAAAGGGAAACTTGTTTGTACTGCTTACATTATAACCACTAAGATAAATGCTTCCATTGTAGGGTGAAAATAGCACCCACCACTGCTTGAGGAAATATTTTTACTTTTGTCATTACATTTCAGGATAGGGAGCAACTTAGATTTTTTGTGAAGTGTATACCAATATAGGCACTTTGGTTATGTGGAATGTAGAGCAAAGGAGAGAACATGTGTAGGAGAAAGATGGGATAAGTAAAAATATATTGTTATCTCTGCACATGCAAATGTGAAGAGAGATTCTTTGTAGTATGCAGGTATCTTAGTGTGGACAGGTGTAGTTTAGTCATGGCCATGGGCAAGGCCCTTTTTCAGAGGGGAATCCCACTGCTGACCTTAAGGGAAGTGGTATTCCACAGAGTTCTCTTGGGAAATGCTGGTGGCAAGTAAATCATGTTGTTGCAGCTGGCCTGACTAATCCCTTTAACCTAGTAAATACAGCAGCTACATGTGTTTATTGCTCGATTTTCATGTCATGCTGTAGGAGAAGCCCTCAAATCCTTAGCCCTACTTGGGAAGTTTATTTTTTCTTATAGGACAAGATTCAAGGACACCTCTGGCAAAGGCTGGAACTGAAGCTGGGAGATGTATATAGCTCTTCATGAACTGTCCAAGGAGTTCTAGAAGGAAATACTTTTATGATAAGTGAGCCCTTGTCTGTGCCATGAAAGCCAAAGCTGTATGAATAGGCAGTTTTGTGACCTTCCTAGAGTAAATGCAAGCATTTGGCAATGCCTGTAGAAAGACCACATGCCTTAGCAACCCATGAAACCGTTTATTCAATTAGTTTTGTATTCATCCCTAATTGCATTTGTTTCTCTGTTTTTAATTATTCATCGAGCTCTCCTGTTGGGATTGCCTTTTCCCTGTTTGATTTACAAAAGAGGCCCCTTGGGATCACAGTGTCAGTGTACAGCAAGAGTCAGATAAAGGAGGGCCCAGATAAGGAAATTTGAACTGGTTATCTGTCTCACACCAAATGCCTCCTTTTGTGAGTACAGAGAGCACAAGCATCTCTCCAACCTGTGTTTTAACTCAGATCTGTAAACTAATAACCCTGACATGTATAAGTAAAGTCTGTGAAAGTCTTGTGCCTTAGTCAGTTGAGGTGCTTGTGTTCAATTGGCACATCTGCCAAAACAGGAATTAGAGGAGGTGAGAGCAATGAAACTATTAACCACCACTTTTTCAGGTCAAACCAGCTCTTTAAGTCAGTATTTTAAACCCCTGGGAAAAAGCTTCTTTTAAGGCAGGACTTAGCAACTCTCAAGGAAGTTAGTTGTGGGTGTTCAATATCTCCTCAGATAAGGGTCTTAAAACAAAATACTATGAACTCTGATTGCAGATTACCTTTAAAGTAGGAAGTCCTGTGGATTGTTTTCCTAAAGCAAAAGACACAGAATGTGTGTGTGTGCTTGTGTGTCAGTCTGTGTCATGCTTTGGCACAGAACCACAGACACGGATGCCATGGGATTAAGTGACAGGGGCACAGATTTATTTAGCACACATAAGAAATCACTGTGATCAGCATATTTTATGTCCTCCCTCTGTAAGCCCTACTCACATTTTAAGAGGATACCAAAGTCCTTTGGGCCTCTTACAGGCTGTCCTGGTCTGAGAGTTAAGAGATCTCACCCAAAGTGTTTCCCAGGACATGGCTCACCCGGCAGCTGTGTGCCACGGGCTGGCTCTTGGCCAGCAGGAAAGCTGGAGCAGCTTGGCTCCCTGTTGTCTCACTCTGGGGGGCAGATGTTGGCCCTTTCAGCTTCACTAAACCTTGCAGCTGGTCACCTTGTGTAACCAGATACGTGTGCACTTGTCCCACATAGCTCCTGGTCTTGTTTATGCTGTAAGCCAAGTGAAAGACCTGGTAGACACTGGCAGCTCTGGCCTCTGACTCTGCAGTCACTGCCTGTGCTGTCAGAGACTTGATGCTCTTGGCTATGATATCCTGCATGGATCAAATCAATTAAGTAATTTCTAAGAGAAAAATCTAAGTGGCAATAAGTTGCTGTTTCAGCCTACTCCAGTTGCTTTACCGGGGCCTGGCAAGTCCCTGCTTGCACACCACATGTGGTTATTTTGACAAGCAGATTAATCATCAGAGCAACTGGTACTGTTAATGCAGTGGTCTCTGATGGTAATACTTTAGGATGACTTCATTCCATTCCTTGTTAAATCTCAAATTTATACTTGTCTGGGTGAGCTGCCTTGATTGTGCGGTTGAGACACACCTGACCTTGGTTCAGTTTGTACCTCGTTGGCTGACAGAAAGCAGATCAGGTCTCTCTTGATTTTGTTGGCACAAATCTCAATGCAGTTGCTAAATGAGCTGGAACAAGGACTTCATCTGACTGGAAATTAACCCCATTAAGAAACAGACCAGTTATTTCTCTGCTGTGTTTGTTTCCTACCCTGTCAGCACAGGGAGGAGGTATGTGTGAATAAGCAGCAAGGTGGAGTAGCTGTCCTGGCAGCAGCTGAGGCCAGTGATCAGCTCAAGTAATTACATAAATATGGCCTAAGTTGTTCTGCATCCTTGAGAAAATCACCCTGCTACTGTGTGTCCCGAGCTTCCCATCTATAAGATTAGGTTATTGCATTCCCACATTTTTTCAAGGTATTTAAAGATCCTTAGATAAAAAGCTTTACATTACTGCAAAGTTCTCATTGAGTTTCATCTCAGTATGTGCTGTTGGCTTGGACTGGGAAGACCTTTAGTGTTGCAAATGTGCTTTATTTTAAGTGTCAGGCATGAAGAATTGCTAATGTTCTGCTTTATCTCCATTTTATCCGTGTTGGTTTTTTTTACTTTCCTTATGTGAGTCATAACTTGCTTAGTGCCATATCTTAAGGACAAATCTTTGGGATCAAACAAAAGTACTTTTGGGATGAGTCAAGATCACCGTGTACAGAGGGGGGAGAGAACTGTCAAGTTACTGATACTATCTCTATAAGTTTAATTTTTCTTCTTGCCTTAAAACAATGTTGTTGAGTGTCACAGGACTCACTTATAGGAAAAGAAGTGCAGAATCAGGAGCTGCCTGACACTTGGGCATTGTGACTGACAGTTCTGCCTTCTGCCCTCATATACTCATGTGGCACTGAAGGAAAACCACCTGAAGTCCCAAACTTTGATCTCCTTTGCAATAATACCATGCTGAGTAAATTCCAGTCAAATTAGTAGGGCTATACCAGGGTAAAAGATGTGTGAAATCAGAATTAGGTACAATTGTATTTTGCTCTGCTTGCTTAATAATTGGCCATTGCAAATCCTTTTTTTTTTTAATGTTGTTAGTTTAATTGGATCTTTCTCCCAGTTGCTTTGCCTAAGGTCTTTTGTTTAATACAACAAATAAAGCTGTTCTGCTTGAATGACCTGATACTGGAGCTTTAACATCTGTTGATCTATTAAAAGAAGGAATCCACACTGGAGAGGAAGAGAAGTCACTGAAACACCAAGCAGATTTGAATTATAAATGCTCAGTATTGTTGACTCTGCCTCTGCCCTTTCTTTCACATGAGCAGCTCCCATTCCTGGTGTCAGGTGCACCCTTGTGTGCTGTTTGACACTGTTACATTCCATATGGTCCACACTGCTATGGGATGGTCCCTTTTGGGATCTACTCATGCACAAGTTATGTACTCCAGAAAACTATCCCTTGGAGAAAAAGGTACTCAGATGAATGAAGCCATTGTTTTAGGATTTAACCTTTAGGGCGGATAAACAAAGCTGGCTGAAGAAGCTTGTTCTGTTGCACTCTGCCATACACTGAACTTGGCTGGGAGTTGTGCAATTCTTTTTGTTTGTGTTGCCATTTGGAAGGAAGATATCAGTTTTCTGGGGACAACAGTATTACTGGCAAATAATGGATCCTGTTGGTCATTGTCTCTCTTTCCCTTTACACAGGGTCACCCCGGGCAGCCTGGACCCAGAGGCCCTCCTGGCCTCGATGGCTGCAATGGCACCACTGGGAGTCCTGGCATTTCTGGACCCGATGGGTTTCCTGGCCTACCTGGGCTGCCCGTACGTCCCAACTCAGATGTGCTGTTCTGTCATCACTAAACCAGGATTTGCTTTTTGTGACATTGTTGGAGAAGTAACTGCCAAGTACTAAGGAAGAACCCAAAAAACTCTAAGTTTTTTAGAATTGTTAGAGCTCAGTTTTCTTACTCACTTTATCCTGTGGGTAAAATCCCCTCCCTCACCTGCTGCCATCGCTGCTTTTGATGCAGCCCAGGATATGGATGGCTGGCTGGGCTGCAAACTCACAGTGACAGTTTTTCATCCACAAGTACCCCAAGTCCTTCTCCAGGGCTGCTTTCAATCCAGTCATTGCCCAGCCTGAATCAGTGGTTGGGATTGCCCCGACTCAGTTGCAGGATCTTGCACTTGGTGAGGTTTACATGGGCCCATCCCTCAAGCCTGCCAGGTCCCTCCAAATGGCATTGATGTGTATATGAACAGGGGAGTTTTACCACATCGAACAGGTTCAAATAGGATCTAAGCTTGTCAAAGGCCTAAAATGAAAAGGAAATCTAATATAAACAGGAAAATACCAGAGAAAATGTTTGCTGAACCTTGTTTTTCTAAAGCTGCAGGAAGTCTTTAGTTCTCATAATAGCACAGCTTCTCTGATGAAGTAGCAGTGGTACTTTTACAGTTAACTGAGCCAGGACTTTACCTTGTTCATTATGCTAATTAGAGATTCTTTCAAAACTAAAGCAGTATTTTTTCAAGAAGTTTATTTTTTACTATTTTTTTTTAATCAGGGTCGTCCTGGCCCAAAAGGCCTTAAAGGAGAACCTGGTTTTGCTCAAGGCAGTCTTAAAGGAATGAAGGTAAGGCTTGTCATCACACAGGAGAAAATGCAGTACAAGAAACTCCTTGATGTCCCACAGGTTGCAGGGCTGATACTGCAGCTTTGATTGCTCATGGTGTCAGTCCTGGGTGTCTGAGTGCAGAGCTGTGCAAAAGGCCTTGTAATAACCTCATTAATGACAGCACAGAATACTCTCAGAACCTGGAATTGCTTGATCTTTGATGAGATCTTATTCATCCCATACTGGGATGCTGACATCCCAGTACATTGCTCATACGTTGCTCAATCCCATACATTGCTCATCCTGTTACTGTTCAGTGCATGTTACAACTTCTGCTGTGAGATTCCAGCTGCCTCTCAGTGTTTCTGGTACTGGAAGGTACTAGAAATTTCAGTCACATTCTCAGTTTACATACATGCTTCATTAAATATTGAAAATATTAAAAAATTCATTCTGTGATATAAGGCCTCTCACACTGACTTTGCTGGTCAAAATTAGGAGCTCCTCTAAAATTCTGTGCACATTATATACACTCATAAGTTCATAAAAGTTAAATAGGTCTTTATTAATTTACTTCTGTAATTATGGGAAATAAAGATAATTTGTTATTATGATGATGTGCGTTGCATATTTTATAGCAGTCATATAATAAGAGTTTTTATAGTGTATTTTCAGTGGTTTTGTAATTAATATTTTTAATGTCACTTTATTTTCTCTTGTTACACATAAATAAAATGGTTACAATTTCTCTAGAGGTCTCCATTACCCAATTCAAATATGGAAGCACAGATTTCAAGATATTTTCCCATTTACACTTGATCGAATATTAGCTAACAGCAAATATTTCTATTTATACAAACTTATAGTTTGCTGCAATAATGCTGTGTAATTTTTATGTATGCATTTATGATTTTTAGGGTGAAAATGGTCTTCCTGGACTGGATGGAGTCCCTGTAAGTTGTTTAATATGGGGCATAATGATTGTAAACAATATTAAGTAGGTACATTTTCATTGATTCTGAAGGACCCTTTTCAGATTAGTGGGAAGTGTATTTACATGTGTGATACCAGTAGTGTAAGTAATTCTAGATTTGTAAGGGTATGAGTGGATCCGCGTGATGGTAGAGGAAGTCCAATTTTTCCTATTACCTATCTCCTTATTCCTTTTTCAAATCAAACTCCCTTCTACCATTGAACTTTGTAACTTTGATTTTTGAAGTACATCTGATCATATGAAATAAATTTTAAAATTTATTTTTAATTTAAAAAATTTTTCATTGGCTTACTTAACTAGTGGATATTACTTAATGTTTCCTGAGACTCACTTTGGGTGGGGTTTGATGGGGTAAATGCTACACATCCTCTATTTGTCCTCTGTTCTTTTTATAGGGCCCAAAAGGTTTTCCAGGTCCAGTAGGTCCTGCAGGCCCTATAGGATTACCAGGTTTGCAGGTAAGAGACCTCAGCTGTTGCACTTGTTGATAGAACAATTCCAGCTGTTGGCAGTTTCTCTTTCCCTTGTGTCTGTTTGTGTCATGGCAATGAGCAAGAGTGCCTGTGCATGTGAAAACCCTGAGCACAGCTGACTTCCAGCATAGGATGCTCAGTTTTGGGTAGTTTAATCTGATCGCAAGAGCAAAGGCTCCTCTCTGGGCATCCAGAGCAGCAAACAAGGCTCCAGCAGAGCTCTGCAGTGCTCTCTGCAAACACAAACACCTTGTTACACTGCTAATACAAGCACCTTGTTACACTGCTCTGAGCACTGCCTCATCCCAGGGCTGGGGGAATGGGCTGACTTCTGGTGCTTGGAGCCTTTGTTGCTATGAGATGTGTTACAGTTGCTTTTGCAAGATCCTACAAGAGACTTTCTGTTGGGCACAGGTAAAACCAAACTGCGTTTCTGTTGGGTTTAAGTTGAAGTTTTCTCTTAATTAACGACATTGCCAAAGAGCTGTGCTGTTAGAGATGTGAAGACTTGAGACCATGTGTGTTACTTTTGCCTTGGAGGCAAGAAAGTTCAGGTACCACTGCAGATCCCAGCATTGCTCCAATTGTTTGCATCCTAATTAAGTCAAAAGGAATAAAATCTTGATCTTGTTTACATTTAGGGTCCAGTGGGTCCCCCTGGGCCACCAGGTCCAAAAGTAAGTAGCTACCTTTCCTGTTTTCTTTTTACACCTATTTTTTGGGGTTTAACAGTGCTGTGGGCTTAGAATAAGGAGTGGTGTTGCTGTTTTATTATTCGGTCATTCCATTTTTTTTTCTCTCCTAGGGTAACATGGGATTAGGCTTTCAAGGAGAGAAAGGAGAAAAGGTAAGTGAAACTTGTTTTATTATGGAAAGAGCATGAAATAATACTCCAGAGTTCCATCACAGCTTGGTCCTCTAGAAAGTGCCTAGATTCTAGCATTTTCTTCTTTTCCTTTTTCTCTTCTTGTCTTGGACTGACTGGCAGTTCAAATACTAAAGAATCTTGCTGCTTATTTGTTGGTACACTAAAAAGGATTGGAGCCTTTTCTGGGTGAAGAAGGGGAAATCTCAAGTCAGTGCAGTATTTTTGTGGTTATCAAGACCTGAGACATCTTTTGAATCTCCACTTCTCAATTTCTCTGGACCATTACCTGTTGTAATGAGTTATTCCAATGCCTTCATTCTTCCTGGTTTTCCTTACATTCTTTGAGTCAACTGGTGTGTAATTTATAGTCTCACTATCCTAAATGGGTGTCTTGCAGTCAGATTTTACACAGGCAAAATGGGGCTTCTTCAAGTTCTCAATCTGGGACTTCATTCTGCTGATGTTAAAATTGGTTCTCTGCCTTCCACAATTCTAATTGTTCCTTCTATTATTTTCTTTCATATTTCTCCCCAAAGTTTTTCTGCGGTGTTTTCCTGTTGGTTCAATAGCTGAGCCTTTTTTTTCTTTCTTGGCATGTTTTATATCCACAAGGCTTTGGAAACAGATGCATTTTGTTCATCCTGATTTTCCATCTGATCTTTTGATTCCCATGACCAAAGTCCCATGCCAGCATTCAGGCACACAGATTTATATACATGAGATATAATTGAAGTGTGTTTTCTTCTGATTTGTAGGCCATTTCCATAGAAAGTCAAACATGGTCTGCTATGTTAATATCTCCCTCTTTTGTCTACAGGGTGATGTGGGGCTGCCTGGGCCTCCAGGTCCCCCACCATCCACTGGAATTCTGGAATTCATGGGATTTCCAAAGGGGAAGCAAGGAGAAAAGGTCTGTAAATTCAGTTTACAAACCCTCTCCCTCTCCATGCTCTTTCATTCAAGAGTGAACAAAATTACTGAACAGTGAGAGCTGTTATATTTCCAAATAAAAATAATTTTCTGTGCCAGTTTATTCTGTCAAATGGTTACTGAATAAAAATATTCGTAGCTCAGAGTATTGTGACCACTAGAGAATACACACCTCTCAGAAGAAATCTGGAAGGTATTTAAAGGTTTTTGTCATTACTCCTAAAAATAAGCGAACTGTAGTTTGTTTTTGTTGAACCTGTGAAATTGTGTCAGCTGAAGCAAAAAAAATCAATTTAGAAAATTAAATGGAAGCTCCAGCTCTTTTGCCTTAGTGCACACTACTCTGAAATAATCAGATTTTTTCACCTTTGCATTGTTATTACTGAGATGTGAATTTAGGTCATCGGTTTTTTTATAAAAGCTGTGTGGTCTTTGAGTTAAAGATTCTCTAGACACTTGAAATTTAGGCATTCTGAATTAATCTGGGACTTATACAGGCTGGTTTGGGAGTCCAGTCTGAGCTTGCCTGAACCCCTGTGTAAAGTCATGAGAGAGATTGTTGTACTTGGTCGATTTACATTAGTGTGAGCTGGGGCTCATACAAGCCTCATTCCTTTGGGCTCACTCTGGAGTTTGTAAGCAGAGTTGTGAAAACATTGCTGTCCCATCATGTGCTGTTTTGCTGCTTTAACGAGGCACTGTGCATGGTGCAGTTTCCCAGCTGATGATATCACATGCCCCTGGTTTGGCTTGTAGCAGCTGTGGGCAGCAGAGCAGCAGTTGCCAGGCAGTGGCCAGAGGAAGCAGCAGCTCTGTGCTGAGAGCCTCTGATGCAGCACACGGTGGCACAAACCCAGGCCACTCGCTGGCAAACAGGGGACACAGCTTTGCTTTAGGTGTCAGGAGCTTTAGGTGTCAGGTGGACAGGAAAGGTCTGGTGGATTCACTGTGTTTGTCTCTTGCCCCTTGCCAGGGAGAGCCAGGTCCTCGAGGATTCCCTGGAGACCAAGGATTGCCTGGCATCCCGGTAAGGACGGAGGAGTGTTTATAACACCTGCCCAATAGGGGTTAGATGGTTCAGCAACCTCTGAATAGCTCACAAGGCCTCTACAGAAGTTTCTAGGTACCAGAGAACTTTGAAAATCTGATAGAAGTGTTCACAAGACTTTTTGAAGAGTGTAACTGTAATCTGATAGGTTTTTGTCCTGTAGGTGCAAAGAATATAATGCTGTCCTGCTACAGACTTGCAAAGCTGCCCAGATTTCAGTACCTGCAGCCTATTGTTTGCAGACCTGCTCAGAGCTCTGCCCGTGGCGTGGCCACTTGATGGCAGTGTTCCGTGTCCCACAGACATTTTTTAAAATCCTATTTTTTTCCCCTTTTATTGTATCTAGACATATATTTTGTTATTTTACTTTAAAGCTGTAAAGCACATGCAGATCTTTCGTTCTGTCCATATACACCCAGTTAAAATGGGCTGTTGAATATTAGTGCTAATCAAGTCAGCATGGTGTTGCATCTTCTCTATATGAATTAAGAAAAACAATTTACCCCTGAATTCCAGAGAGCTATTTCCCAGCTTAAAACATTTTGTAAACAGAGGTTGTTTCAATAAGTTTAGGGAATAAATATTTTTGGGAACTTGTGACTAATAAGATAAATTGTTTGCCAGTTTCTTCAGTGTGCAGATGTTCTTAGGAGAAATACGTGCAAGAAAAACCTGTACATGAAGCACAGTTTGTTATTAGCCTTTCTGGACATGTTCCATGCTTAGCTTTATGCATCTCAAGAGACACATTGAGGCTGGTGAAATTGAACATATGTACAAACTTAACCACAACTGTATTTTAAGTTTGTACATATGTTCAATAACAATTTTAAGATTGAAGCCTGGAAATTGCTTAACTACTGTAACTCTTGCTGAAATTAAATCCTGGTGCTCTATCTCTGGATTTGATACTTCTTGCTGACTGGGAAAGCCACCAAACATTTCCATATGAAATGAGCATATGGTGAGCATGAAAATGCTAGTTTTGTGTCATTCATGGGCTTTGGAAGGGATAGCATGCTCTGAGCATTCCCTTGAGCTGCTGCTGTTAAGAAATGAGACTTGAAAGTATTTCTCAATGTAGAATAGAATACAGAGTAGCATTGGCAGGTCTTTGCTATCTGTCATGAGGTCACTTGCAGTTGCTACTGAAATATATGTCATGGTTAAAATGGATAGAAGTCTTGGGGAATAAAGCAGGTACTGTACTGCACATACTGCCAAGTCTGATTGATAGGAGCTTTTCTTTCTGGGACAAAGTAGTCCCAGCAGAAACAGTCAGCTCCCTTTGTCTCGCTATTGTACTGTTTGTGTAAATAAATTGGTTTATGTTCCCTTTACTTAGGGATGTGCTGTTCAATTCCAAACAGATCACAGAGATTTAATGTTGACATTTTTCCTCAGGGCTTTGGAGGTGTTGGAGAAAAAGGAGAAAAAGGTGTGCCTGGCTTACCAGGTGGCAGGGTAGGTAACTTCACCAAGTCTTTAAATGCCTGTTCTCAAGCACATGAAGTGGGCCTTTCATCCAGAGACTCATTCCCTGCCATGATGTGCTCCTATGCAACAGGAAGACCAAGACATTCTGTTCTGTGTGTGCAGAATAAACTGTCTGATAGAAAGTCTTGACCACACTAAAATTTATTGGTTTTGTGATTACGTTGTAACACCTAAGTTCCTAGTAAGTTCAGACACCATGACTTCCTT
This sequence comes from Hypocryptadius cinnamomeus, assembly GCA_013400635.1. Classification (NCBI taxonomy): domain Eukaryota; kingdom Metazoa; phylum Chordata; class Aves; order Passeriformes; family Zosteropidae; genus Hypocryptadius; species Hypocryptadius cinnamomeus. The sequence goes on from VYZP01054437.1 coordinate 22,191, forward strand.
AACTTGAACTGCCAATTAGAAAAACAGTAGTTAAATTACATAAGCCTGCTTCTATTAGTTATTTTGTTAAATTCTTTACATTGTTATTGTCAATAATTGAGAGATAAGAAAGGCAGTGGTAGCTTCTCCTGTTGAAAATTTTAACTTTTCATTCTTTGATGCTGAGATATTTGAAGCCTGATCAAGCTGGGATGAAGCCTCTAAAAGTTAATGTCGTTGCTGTTCTAGGGTCTTTTGGGACTGGATGGATCTGAAGGAATTCCAGGGAGAAAGGTGAAATTTCTTCTATTTTTTACTGTATTTAGGAGTTGCAGAAGCCTTCTAACTGCTTAAGATCTACCAACTTCCTTATATTGTGGCTTCAGGTTCTCTGATGGATAACTATACCGGTCTTATTGAAATAGTTAAGCTAAGTAGAAAGTACAAAATCAGTAGATCCTGCATCTCCCAGGGTTACTTTAAATGTTTTGGTGCCAATAATTTTTTAGAAGGGGAAAAATGTGTGGGGCAAGGAAAAGAATGTTTTAGACTCAAATTCATTTTGCAAGCATTTCTACAGTTCTGTGAGAACTCCTAGGTGTTCTCCTGATTTGCACACCTTCAGCCTGCTCACAAGGTCTCACCATCTTTACAGCACAAGGAGGCCTGAAGGAGCTCTGGTATTTTGTGAGTGCTGAGAAATTGATGCCATCAGTTTTCTCTTTCTTTAACTCTTCTTCAGATGTTTGGTAGGACAAAGAATTTGGTTTGTGATTTGAGTCCAGGCTCTGCAGATGTCTCAGCTAAAATATAATGCCACTTACTGTCTCACTGTGTATCGTTGTTCCCCTGTGGGGTTTTGCAGGGCCATCCAGGTGTTCCAGGCTATCCAGGACTGGATGGAGTCGAAGGCATGAAGGTAACTTCTCACTAAAACATTGGTTTTTTGAAGGTATTTGCATGAATAAATAACTATCATTGCTCCAATCAAACCTCCAGTTTGCCCCTTTTTCACTGACATTTTCAGTACATTTCAGTTCCTCATTCACTTTATTGTTAAGCACAAAAATGACTTGTTGCCGAGCCATGAACACTCATGTATTTTAATATTTTTTTCAGTTTTAATCATTGAGCTTCATGACATAGAATTCTAGGTGTAGCCTTTCTGGTCTCCTTTATCCTTACAGCAATGCCATATTTATTGGACCATTGAGGCAAGATTAGGTGGAAGTGAGTCGATGTTAAGATAGTTGCCAAGGCTATCTGAAGTCTTGGATCACAGATCTACAAGTATGGACAAGCCTGAGAACATGTTCAATTTCTTGTACTAAATATAGGTGATGCATAGCAGACATTTTCTGGGTATCTTACAATTTGGGCAGTCAGACAGCTGGAAACTGAGTGGAAAATGATTAGGTAGTAGTTTGCTGTGGAAACACTGATCTGCCACCAAGATTGCAGACTTGTAAAATGCAAGTACTGAAGGGATGTTTTGTGCAGAGTACATGGAAGAAGTAGTATTAGATGCTTCTGTACAGAGAAGTATTACTGGAAGAAGCAATGAAGTGTGCACTGCCTTGGCCCACTGCATGGTGCTTATAGATAAATATGATGACAATTTGGATGACAGTCAAATTTTGTGGTTGTGATTTCAAATAGGATACTCTTTGAGAGTGTCAGTGAGAGGAAGGAATGATGCTGCAGTTTGTCACAACTTGCCTGTTCTACCTGGATGATTTTATGAAGCAATCAATTTTTCTGTAAGCTTCTGTTATTGAAATTCAGTAATGGAAGGCAACAGATAGCTGCAGTGATGAAAGCTTTTAAAAATGAGATAGCTCATAGCAGCTTTCACCACAAAGTGAACTATACTATCTACCTGATACTGGTCAGTGTGCTGACATAACTGGTCTCCAGTACACATAGTATATACATGCCTGTGCTTCCTGCTGAGGTAATTGGAGACCTTCAGAGGATGGCTGGACAGAGGCAACCCTCTTATCTGAAGCAGCCATCAGTTTAATCAGACAGGAACGATATAAGTCAGGACAGCAGATGATTATGAATAGACAACAAAGTGAATTCTTCAGCAAGACAAAGAATGATGGTTACTCAGTGAATGGCTGCAGACATTGGTACCATAATACAGTCTGCTTCCTGACAAGCAGCCTCCTCTCCATCACCCATCTGAGTGTGGTACGATCTGTTTTCTTCACAGGGTGAATTGGGTGACATCGGTCCCTCAGGTCCGCCTGTCGTTATTGACAGGGAAGGTGTAGTCATTTCAGGTACACATTTCCATTTTATTTTGGAACTCATCTAAAGCACGTTTTCTGATCCAGCTTTCTGTCTTACTGTATTTTAACACTTTCCTACATTGTATATTTGGTCTAATCCATCCCTTGTTATTTTTTCTTTATTTCTGTATTGTTTGGCTACACATATATTTAGTTCTTTGTTTATAACTTCAGAATTTAAAGAAAGCCATTCAAATGATGTATCTCAAGACAGAATAAAATGTTTTGCTTGGGAGACAGACTGTGTGTGGGCACGGGCAAGTGCTGTGTCTGCTCTGTAGACACACTTCAATCTGTCTTCAGTGTACCAAGGAAAAATTGCTTCCTGGTGCTGCATGGTAAAGGGTGTTCTAAATGTCATTCTGCTGTTAATTTTTGTCCAATGAAGTAAGAATATTGTTGAGGAAAATTAGCTTAATTAATGCCACAGCTGACTGAGACCTGCATGGGAAAAGTCTCTGAAGCCATAAAGGTGAGGGGACAAATTGCATGGTTCTCTCCTATTCTTTCTCCTTCAGTCGAGTTTGAAACAACCTCTGTAACAGCTCAGAAGGATTTTTTCCCAATATTATTAACTTTGACTAGCAGACTTCCTGCTCACAGCTGGCAGCCTTTGCTATCTGAGAGATCAGTGGCCACTACAGTAATTGATTGAACAGTATTTCAGCAGCAATTCTGATGAGATTTTCTTCCTTGCTTTCCTCTTTCTCTAATAGGTGCCCCAGGTGACCCTGGAAACCCAGGAATACCTGGTCCTCCAGGAGATGAAGGGATTGTTGGTTTACCAGGCCTCCCAGGGGCTCCAGGGTTTCCAGGCCTGGAGAGAGGTAAAGCAGCTGGGGCAGTGCTCTTGGCAGGCTGTTTGTTCTGGGTTTTGTGGAGAAGTTTCTGGGTAGGGGTCTGGAGGTATTGGAGCAAGCCTCTCCCTGCTCCTTCAGCTGGCTGATATGCAGGCTGCTGTATGAGAAATAGGAGGCAGGGATGGCAAATAGGGAAGCCAAATTGTGTTGACTTGCATGGGAGCAGAATTAGTGCCACAATTATTACAGCTCAGGTAAGTCTTCACATGTGAATATTTGGTGTGGCAGTGTACACAGGAGGCTGTGGTTTGATTTCCCTTTTGAATGTGCAGATTGGAAGAACTTTCCTGCCTTTTAAATTATGATGAATGTATTTGAAAATTTTTAATCACTTTTTATATTTGCAATAAAGAGCTAACAGATTGGCTTGATAAACCCACTGGGTATGCAACCCATTTGTCCCATCCAAGATCTCACTCAAAAGTTTTTGTTTCACTTGAGTGTCATCTGGGAAATTCTGGCCTGCAGTAATCCAGAGATTTGGAACTTCCAAGAAAATCAGAAAATAAACCCCCCTCAGTGCTACACAGTTAATTGTCTGATTGATCATAGGGACTTAAACAGTGCTGTGAAGTATTTTGGGTCACCAAAGGAGTGTGTAAATGGGAGCCAGTTGGTCCCTCCAATTAGTACTTTTTTCCTTGGTGTAAAATTATGAATTGTTCTGTCCTAACATGATTGCAGTTCAGGGTACAATGATAATTATCTTAACATTAAAAATACTTCAATGTGTTTGCTGCTGGAGAGCTGCTCATTGTGTCATTGTTGTCTAGATGGAATGGGCCCTGGAGGATCTCCAGGTATTCCAGGACTGAAGGGTGAGGTTGGAGAACCTGGAAGAGCAACAATTGGAATACCAGGCCCTCCCGGCAGAGGTGGTTTGCCAGGTCTGCCAGGAGCACCAGGATTGCCTGGTTCACCACGTATGTAGAAGTTTTATATCTATTGTTGTATTAGATTCAGAGTGAAATAGGATAAATAATCATTTATATATTTAGTTCTTTGCCAGCAAGGATTATTAATCTGTAAATTGTAAATGTTTGACTGACACCTCATTGTGATTGTAGCTCACAAACTTATATATATGGGTTGACACTCCTATAAAGTAAGACAATAGACCTAATTACTGTTCAGCATGGTAGCCTGAGAGACTGAAGCACGAAGTTGTGTAGACAAAATTTATGACACCAAGGGCTTTGAAGGTCTAGGCTAGTCTCCTGTTGGCTTAGGTAAAGAACAGACCATGACCTTTTGAACACCTGAGGTAAATGTCTGTCTTGTGAGCAGGTAGTTTGGGTACCAGGAGTCAGATAGGATGCCTGAAGAGATGGTTTCCAGGCCTAAGGAAATAGGATTTGGTTTTTACGTGTTTATTTGCATGGATGTTCATATTAAATTAGTTGTGCATTGTTTTGTTTTCCTCAGAAATTGAGTACTACAGGATCAGGGTTGAGTTTACAAAACTGTGTTTTACCATCCTGCCATAAGCTGTTTTTTTTGAGAGCCAACCCTTCAGAACAGGGGACACTCCAGTGACAGAGTCAGTGAGCATGGTCTGATAAAATGGTTTTCTGTGGAGAAGAAATAAGTGTTCTCTTAACTTTTTGCTAGTCATATCTGGCTCACTTTTCTGCAGGGTCTGTAAAGTTCCTGTGGCTGTGTTTAGCTGATGGCTGCAGTTTGTCTCCATGGAGCATCAGACTGTGCTGGTCAGCACTCCATCTTACTGTTGTCATGGAGGGGAAGGGTTTGCAGACAGTGTAATTTTAGAATAGGTTTGATCTCTTTCTGCTGCTGTTTCCATCAACTTATGTTTCATTCCATTCAGCATATAAAGAGATGTAGACAACAATCCTGCAGTCATGAGGTGAGGGACAGGGAAAGTCCCCTTAATCTTTTTGTCCTTTAGTATCTTTCCTGAGCTGCAACCACTGAATGAAAGTAATTTGCCATTCTTTACACTCCCTGTCCACAGTTTGGTGAGTTCTTTGGTCAGCTGGTAAATCTGTGAAAAAGTGCATTGGCAGAGTAGAGGAATGAAACTCTGTTGGATCCACACTGAGAACTTTTGCTTTTCTGTGTGAAGAGCTAGAAGCAAACGTGGCAGAGAACTGCGGAACTACCATGGGTGGTACCAACAAAGATCCATCTCCTTGTGTTACGTCCACAGTTGCAGTTTTGTCTGGTGCCAGTTGCATCACTGATTTTGTTAGTCAGTAATGACCTGGAGATCAGCCTTCTCATGGCTTTTCCTTGCCTTCTTTCTGCATATAGGCCCTTCATTCTCCCCAGGGATAATCCTGAGTGGAAGGACTGGGGCCCCAGGGGATCCTGGGCAAAGAGGGCTGCCAGGAGCTTTGGGTCCAAAGGGCTACAAAGGTAATTGACTCTTGTTTTGACAGAGCTTTTCAGCTGTCATCGAGCTGAAAGATGTTTACATGTGGTTAATATCCTAAGGGATGAGTTGTAAGTGTCTTTATGACAAATAACAGGAGGAGTTGAAGGAGCCAAGAGCCTTTGCAATCTAGAGACTGTTGTGCCCAGCACTGTCAGTAAAATCCTATTTCTTCTTCTTATTCTTCTCAGGCAAATAAGCTGATAAACATATCATACACAGAAAATTGCCTAAGTAAGTTATACTTTAAAGCCATGAGACTTAGAAATAAAATCTTATTCATTGCTTTTTGCAATAGAGGCTGTAAATGACAGAAAAACTTAATTTTATTCTCCCCTGTGCTAAAAATCGTGAGAATTTGGGTTTTAGTGTGTGATAGAACCAGCATCAAAAGCCGTGATGACACAGATATCACTGTGATTGGTGATTGTTTGGGTCCATGACCAGTAACAATTCAGGGGGTCATTGTAACCTATTGTGAGGGGGAGTATGGATTTGTTTTCTCTGATAACTATCTCTTAAATAATGCACAAGACCTTCCTAAAACTCCACTAAACCCATCTGTTTAGGAAAATTTAAACCTTTGAGAAGAGGTCTAGAAGTGCTGAGGTTCATGCCACACATGGTTATTTGGTGATGGGCATTGCATGGAAATTAAACTGGTGAAAACCTGAGCTCCATTTGCTTGGCACTCACATCACCTGAGCAGAGGAGGCATAAAATCAAATCATATGGGAATGGCTTTGTCTTAATTGAATCAAATACTGCTTTTGGAGTTCTTGCAACTGAAAAGGGTCTTTATCCAAATGAAACTCATTTTGGAGTGTTGACTGTTTTCCAGGAGAGGCAGGTGATTGTGCTTGTGATGGAGGAGTTACAAGAGCTGGCCTGAAAGGCATCTCAGGTCTGCCAGGTCCGTCAGGAAGCCCTGGTGTACCTGGTGCCAAGGGCATTGGTGGGGACCCAGGCTCTGTGGGAGCACCAGGACTGCGAGGCCCTCCGGTAAGGCAGGAAGAGTTTGTGCTGGTTGTTCTGAATTGTGGCCATGTGATTGCTGGTCTTGAATACAATGAAAGAATACTTTTTTTTTTTCATAGTTGCTTCTATTTGTTTGGATTTTTTAAAAAAAAGCAGCCGAGAAACTGATCTGTTTAAAGAAACTGAAAGTAGAGATACTGTCAGCTATAGAAATGGGAGAACAAATGGTTCTTAAATTCTGGGAACTGCACATTCATCAGTCAAGAGAAAAGCAGTAAGAGTTATTCATCCCAGGACTTCTTGGAAGTAGACATACATGGATTAGACCCAGGGCTCTTCCTAAGTGAGGGCTGGCTGGGGAAGCCAGTACATGTGCATGGAGAGAAGATCTGAAAAATCAAACAGGGAGATCTTTCCACATCATTGCTCATAGCTATAAAAACTGTGCACCACAGATGGAGTCTGCTTCCTAGCTGCTGTATGCTAAATACATCAATGAGAGTTGAGCTCTGGTTTTTATCAAACAGCTACCATAACAAAGAGGATTTTCCAAAGTGCTGAGCATTGCTCATTGCAAGTATTTACTTTTGAAAATTGTAGTCCATAAAGAAGCAAGTAATTTGTCTTCAGAGGATCTTTATCAGTGTCAGTAAGTGCAGCACACCAAGCAATAGGGAAGAAGATTCATTACTTGGGTCTCATTATATCATGAGTGATGTAATGTTCCCAGATGCCATGCAAGATTGCTGTCACTGTTACCAAGGTTTGGATTGCTACTGTGGAGCTGTAGTGACAGTAGAAACAGCTGAAAACCATCAAACCTCTTTCTCCTCCCAAGTTAATGTACACAATAGGAAACTCTCTGGAGATTCTTTCTGATCTGGTCATTATGTCCTGTCCTTGTAGGACATTTTTGAGAAGCAAAGCCTTTTCTCTGCACATTCCTTTTCTTTATCTGTTGGTCTGTAGGCTTCAGCTGGTCAGCAAGGACTTCCAGGCCTTAAGGGAGAAAAAGGGGACCCATCCTATGCAACAGTCAAAGGTGCTCGTGGGGACCGTGGTGCGACAGCACCCAGAGGACCTTCAGGCATCCCAGGAACTCCAGGCAGGGATGGACTTCCAGGCTTGCCAGGCCCACCAGGCCCTCCAGTAAGTTCAGATTAACTTAGCAGCAGTGCTTCAGAACTGGAATAAGGAGCAGAGCAAGCAGCCAGGCCTGGCAAACTAGTCCTGATTAGCCCTGTGGTAAAGCTTCAAATACATAAAAAGCTCACAGTCCCTGAGCACAAATTTGTCTTGGTCAGGATTAATAATTGGCATTCCTAATGCCTCTATCGAAAGATAAACTTCAGTAGACCCTAATGCTGTTGTATGTTGAGTCCTAAAAGACGAAAGACATTGTTTTATTTCAAGATTTCACTCATAATTATGAGTGAAATCTTGAAATAAAAAAATCACACCAGAATCTTATCAATTAAAAAGAAAGTAAATGTCTTTCAGAATCTGTAGTGTTTGATTTTGGCAAATACAGCAGAAAATATTCTTTATAATAGTCACCAAGTTTTGCTGCATTTTGAAATAAAGATGGACAATTTACAGTGGTTTCTATATATCTTTTCAGGCTCACCTGAACCTTGCACAGAACCAACCAAACCCTTAAACACTTTTTAAGATGATAGTGGTGGATATTCTTTCTGCATCCCTTTGACTTTCAGCTGTAATTGTCTTTGCTGTGCACAGGGTGATGGTGGGCTAGGTTTCCCAGGTGAAAAGGGTCTGCCAGGATTACCTGGCTCCAAGGGCCATCGAGGAGAACCTGGTTCTCCTGGTGTTGGATACCCAGGCCCTAGTGGAGTTCGTGGACCACCAGGTGACAGTGGAATGGATGGGCTTCCAGGACAAGCAGGGCTTCCAGGCCCTCCAGGTATGTATTGCTGGGTCTGCTCTTACTTTAAAAAAGGTAAAGCTGCAAGTGAAATGGTACTCAATTTACTGCTGTGCCTGTGGCCAGGCCAGAAGATTGCATTAGGCTAAAGACTGGTCTTCAAATTAATTGGAAGTTGTTTGTGGGCTAACCAACCTCACATAGCAGTCACAGATTTCTCAAGTTGTCGTGTTCAGGAGGACACAGATAATAAGCAATAAATACTCAGGCAGTGCTGAAATACTAAGAGTATTAGATGGACCTACTCCCTGACTATTGTTGGAGAGCCATTTTACACCAAAGGTAGTTAGGGAGAGTGATAAAATGATGTTTTTGAAAACACCTAAATCATTGTCCACATAAAAATAGTAATTAACTGATATCTGAGGTGTCTGATTCAGTTTTCAGAATTATTGCTATCATTGAAATAAGAGCTCCAGATTTTTTGAAAGAAGAAATGGTAATACATTGTATGAATGAACAGGTGTTGATGAATAAGAGGTTGTCAAGATAGTCAGGTAGGGAGTTCAGTTAAGACTTGTGCAACCAGCTCTGGGCTCTGTTTGCTTCCTGAGGTACCATAGTTTGGCTCAGTTGGTGTGTCATTATATGCTCCTAAAGCATACCATAATGACAAGTGATAAAGTAGGTAAATAAATATGGGTTTGATAATTCTTCATGATGTTTTATGCTCATTCTCAAAAGGAGTTACATGGAAATTCATGCCTAAACATTTATGGAAAATGTTTTCATTACAAAATGACTGCAGAAAGCTGGTCCCAGTATCTTGATTCCATGTCAGCTATTTAAATATAACTTAAACAGTATTTTTTTTTTTGTCACTGCTGATTTTCAGTGTATTTTATATGCTGTGTATACTTGAGCTTCTAGGTTTGTAATTCTGTCTGTGTCAATAATGCAGAGCTAGTAATGTATTTGCAGGCATAATATAGGGCATAGATTTCTGGACTGATAAAGTGGTGCTCTGAGCTCAAAACCCTTGGTGGTAAGACCACCACAGTGAGCAGAGTTGGCAGAGGAATCTCAGACCCAGAGGGAGGTGACAGCAAGGCCACGGCAGCACCAGGAGGTTCCCAGATGTGCTGGGTGGGGATAGTACCTCACACCACTGCCGTGCTGCCTTGTTGTTATGGGAGGAGATGTCCATTGTGTTGATGTAGCATTAATATCCCCCAGGGATAGTCTGCATAAGCTTTTTTTCCAATTCAAGTCACATGCTAAATGCTAAAAGCTTTACTAATTCCTAGTTGTGAAAGCTTACATATTTGTTCAGTAAATTTTCTCCTACAGAATCTGCTAAATTAAAGTTGCACTGTGAGATAAGTAAAAGTAAAATGTTCTGTACATGATGTGAACTCCATTTATTCTGCAGAGCACATCAGAAGCCAACTTATTATGAGCGCTACATGAAAGCTTTGGGAACACCGAACAGTTCTTCATGTAGGAGAGTATTTATAGTCAGAATATGTGGGAAAGGGAGTAAGTCATTAGCCAGTTCAGTTTGCACCTCCATAGAGATGTGTAAGAAAACTTGTGAGTGCACCTTTCCTTCCACACTAGGAAATAATTTGCATACATTAAAATACATAACATCCTTTGATGTAGTAAATTTCATCTAATATTAAAGAAATGTATGTGGGTAGAAGAAATAATCATTCCTTATTTGTCCAGATTGAAAGGCCTTATTGTGAACATGAGGAAAAACATTTAAAGAGTCTGTGACTTTGTACTAGTTTGAAAGCAAACCAGTGAGAGATCCCAAGTCAGAACTACAATTTAATAAGAAAATTAAGATAAAGGCAATAATACAGTATCACAAGCTTAAACTGGCAGAGTCAGGCTACAACCTTGGTGTGTCTTTGTTGTAGGTATCACCTTGCCCTGCATAGTTCCTGGAGCTTTTGGGCCCCCAGGGACTCCCGGCTTTCCAGGACTGCCAGGTAGGACACAAATGATGTGATGCACTGACTGACTGCCAGACAGAACTTACTTGTCAAAGAACAAAATACCTCCCAATTAATCCTCCTCCAACTGATAGTTATTCCAGAGGGTTAATGGCAGAACAATATCCTTTTTTTTTCCCAAAGTGATTAGGCCTAAATCTGATGGAGGATCATATTAACTGCACCAATTTTTAGCCTTCATGTAGCCTTGAACACAAACCTTTTGCTTCTTCTATGTTTATGTAGCTCATGAACAGCCATAGCTTTGAGACTTTATTTAGTTAAATTTTGTATCCAGCTTTGCAGAAAAGATTTGATCCTGTTTTCTTGTGCTGTGTTTTTGTCTTCTGCTGTTTGTTTGTTGATATTATTAAGTAATATATTTTTACCCTTAGGTCTCAAAGGAAGCAAAGGCTTTTCTGGCATTCCAGGCCAACCTGGGTTACATGGGTCTAAAGGACAACCAGGGTCTCCAGGAATAATAGGCTTGCAAGGGGAACCTGGTAAGGGGGAAGTTGCTGGAGTTCTTTTTATTGTCTGATCAATGTGTACAGTACTTTATCAAAAGAGTTATCTGACCTTTCTGTCCACTTCTGCCTCACATTCATAATGCTTCATTGAGTGTTCCATTGTGCTCTTTGCAAATGCAAGCAAGTGATTGCAGCTTGGGGGAAAACAAAGGAAATATTCAGGATGTTTATCACCTGCCTGTAACACTGTATCACTGCTGGGGGAAAAGAGAACAGTCAAGAGTTTGTTTCTCCAGAGAAAAGTACTCCATTGTCATGTACTTTGTTCCAGTTAGGTTAGTCACAAATTTAGTGTAACACTTATTTTAAGCCCCATGGTAAAGGCACATTGTACACAGTATTTGGACTCATTTTAGCCATAGGAATTTCTGATGGTTGTGTAGAGAAAGACCAAGAAGCAAAGGTGGTGAGGGTTAGGGGTTTTGTCCTTTTGCTTAACCTAACATCTAGCAAAACCAAGCTTGGAATGCTTTACATAGCTGCCGCTACACAGTACTACAGTATTCTTTTCTTGAAAAAAAAAGCCAAAAAACCTAAATCTTTCAACAGTTTCATCACTTTCTATAACCAATTATTGTTTCTAATTCAGTACTGAAATATTTAGCAACTTTTCAAGCAACTTTTTCTTTAATGGAAATTTTTAAAATGTATTTTTTATTTAAGATGCTATTGGAAGCAGTATTCTGTACGTCTGTTGAGTGACTTTTATGGATCTTCTCTTCAAGGCTTCCCTGGACCTCGAGGAGAGCAAGGGTCGCAAGGACTTCCAGGACTGGATGGAACAGATGGTTTGCCTGGGAAAATGGGTGCTCCAGGCTTAGCTGGATTAAAAGGAGCTCTTGGAGATGTATTTGGTGCTGAGAGTGGAACTGTGGGAGAGCGTGGCCGACCTGGACTTCCAGGTGATAAAGGGCTTACAGGTGATACTGGATTTCCAGGACCAAAAGGTAAGCACTGATATTGCTTGTATCTGGGAATATCAAACTGTTTTTCTTCCAAATACCCTTCCTCTTTCCAATCACTTTAAGATAATGCAACTCCTCTGAACTGCTCATAGATGGTGATTTGCTGGTTTTCTTTTAGAATCTAATGCAACTCAAAGGCTTTTATTAAAACTAATTTTTAAATTAAAAGTGTGAATTTTGCTTTATTTGTTCTGTAATCTCTCCCATCTCTCTGTTTCCAGGGCTGGATGGAAGACCAGGCCTGCTGGGTGTTAAAGGTGAACGGGGTCATCCAGGATACTCAGGAGTCCCTGGATTGCGGGGTCCTCCTGGCCCTGGAGGCCCTTTTGGCATTAAGGGAAAGCCAGGACCCTTGGGGTCAGCTGGCCTTGCAGGAGCACCAGGTATGTGGTGTTTTCAAATGAAAACAAGTAGCTGAGCTGAGCTCTGTGGTGTTGCAGTGTGGGAGAGGTTTGGCATTGCTCGGAGTGAGCTCCTACCTCTGGTTAGGGGTAGCAGTGCAGAATTTGAGCCTGTTGACTCTGACTGCAGGGCAATTCCTGCTGGGAAGTGTTACCCCAATACTGTAGGAAGTACAGCAGAAAGATAGAAGAAAGCATCTTAAATGTCATGATGTTTTTAACATCTTTGCTCTTACATGTTGGCTGTATCATTGACTAATCTTCATTTCCCATTTTCATTGCAATTAATTTCTACTGTGTGCGGTTGCTTGAAATGTGATTTAGATTGAAAAATTGTTTACTTTCTCAGGACAAGCACTTGTCTTCTCTGTCTTTCTCTTTGCTGGGGCAGAAGGGACCTTCATTTTCCTTCATTTCAGAGAAAAAGAAAACCCCACCACTAAAGTATAGTGGTATCTGTAAAGCTGCACTGACTGAAGTGTTTCATAACAGTATATGAAAGATTTGAGAACCGAGCAAAGAGAGACCTGGGAATTGGTAGATGATGGTCTGGGACATAAAGTGCTCTTCTGACATGTAGAATGACAGTGCTGAAGCACAGTGGCAACAACTGAATGAAAGCAGTAACATCACTTGGCATGAAAATAATGGAGTTTTAAATTTTTAAAAATTTTAATATTAGCATTTCTTCTGCATCTCTACTGTTTCACATTTATAGTCTGTATGCCATATTTGACTTTTCTTCATCTGTTTTAAAAACCTCCCATTGCTAGGATGATAAGCTCCAAATAACTAAGTTTTTTTGCAGCTGTTGTCTCCCTGAATCATTAATTTCTTTTGTAGCCTTGTTCTTTCTGTTTACATATTTTGTCTGTTTTTTCCTTCACCATGTTTCTATTCCATTTATCATCAACTCTCCATTTCTGATGTCACACTGTTTGGTTATGGGTTCTTCACATAGGCTGTCAAGGTGAGAAAATGCAGTGTAGCATAAAAGCTCATGGACTAACAACCCAGCTTCTAATGCTACAAGAATTGCATTGACCATAGGTGATACCCCTTATCATTGCTAATCAAAGCAGAAGGCAAAGAGCCATTGTAATTAGAATGCTCAGACAGTAACAAAGTCTCAAGCCTATAAGGAAATTATTAATATGCAGAGATTTTAAGTGTGTGTGTATGCTTTGTCTTCTTAAATAAGGCAGCTCTTCCATCTGCATAAAAAAATGCTGGGTAGTTGCACAAAGCCCTGAGTGTAACAGAGCTCAAATATTGACTGCAACTGCAGCAAATGTAATTCTTCAGAAGCCACCTGAGTTTTCCTTTTCTTCATTCCTTTGGATCTGAGCATTCTGTTTCCAATGGTGTGAGCCTTTGTTTAAAATTGTAAACCATTACAAAGCTTCAGCTAGAAACATTTAGAGGCAAAATAGTGCATATGATATTGGTTTTGTGAGAGCACAATCAGCTTGTTCCTATAGTTGGAAATTGGCTCTTGAGAAGTACAACTCAACTCCCAAGGTGAAAAAAAGATCTTGTGAAAATAAGCCTGTCTAGCTGATTGATCTCTGGTTCACCCAGATGATGTGGTAGGGAGCAGAAGCCGGCATTAGTGATGCTCCCCATTCTGTCTTGGCTGCCTTGGTGATGAAGGTAAGACTGTGCATTGCAGGTCAGTGTCTGGTGATCAAAATAAGGGGTTTCACTCTCGCCAGTTGTGTAGTGATGTAGGCAGTAACCCTCCTTGTAGGTATTTTATTATTAGATGACTAATGCTTTTGCAGTTCTAAGCTTTATGCCTTCTAGTAGGCTGCATGTGCCATAAGGTCCATTTGTCATTAAAAACAGCGCTGTGTTTAAGGAGCTTGGGAAGCTGCCACAAACTGTCCTAGTTCTGTGCAATATCCTCGTTGAGTTCTGTCTTGTATTGATTAAGGACCTCCTGGAGTCAAAGGTGTGGCTGGGGATGTAGGACCACAAGGCCCTGCTGGTATGAAAGGCTTCCCAGGTCTTGATGGTGCTCCAGGATCTCCTGGGGAAAGAGGATTCATAGGGCCACCTGGGCCCTTTGGTCAAGATGGACATCCAGGTTTCTCTGGGCCAAAAGGTAAGTGTTACAGTCCTGAGACTGCTGAGCCCACAAAAAAATAACCTTGCTGGTACTGGTTTTAGGCCCAACTTGCTGGAAAGGAATGAATCCCCACATAGTGCTGGGATGTATTTGTTTTGCTGCCAAGTTACAAGTTATGGATTTAATTATCAACAGTGTTCCTAAGGAAATCTATCTTGAAGGTCTTAGGTTCTTGTGGACAAAGGATTGTGTAAATCAAAATAGACAAGAAAATTGAAGAAATGAACAGTGAATGAAATTTATAGAAAGAAGGGAGGGAATCAAGCACAAATCAAATGGGAAGTAAAAATTTACAAACTGTGTGATCTTTAAGCACCAATACAGTAGTTGGTTACCTGGAGAGTAACACAAAGCAATAGAGCTGTGGAACTGCATGTTGTTCTCTTGCAAATTGATTGTGTTTGATCTCCACTGGAAGCTCTCAAAGGTGAACTGAGAAGTGCTGGTTGAAAGTATTGTGAGTGGGGACCTGTGACAGAAGTGACAATGCTGTGCCTGTGCCATGTGCCTGTTTTAGTACCCAGATTTGGGTGATTGGCCAGACCCAGGCAGCCTCTCCCTGTTCCAGGGTGGGTGGGTGTGCAGTGTACCAGGAGAGACTGATATTCCCTTTTTAATTCTCAACGTTTCTGTGCAGGCGAGAAAGGCTCTTCTGGCCTGCTTGGTTTCCCTGGCATGCCAGGGCTGCCTGGTGTCCCTGGAGTGAATGGTTTTAAAGGCGCTCCTGGCACAGCTGGAGGAAGAGGAAGTCCAGGAGTTGTGGGACTTCAAGGTCAAAAAGGTGAGAAACAGCTGAATGGCTTTTGCTGTCTGTGCAGCAGAAGGACTTAGGAGGGAATTCTGAGATGTCTGTGTCTGGTATTATTCTTCTAAATATTGTAATCTTCTATTTTTCAATACTTTGGCCTGTTTACCAAAGAGTGCTGATGAATTTGCATCAGGAGACACGGAAGTTCTGTTTTTCTCTGCTAGATTATTTTGCAATAAGATTTCCTGACTTTTTATTTCTTCAGGTGATAGAGGTGATATAGGTCCACCAGGTCTTCCTGTTCTTGGGACTTCAGAACAGGCACTGCAAATCAAAGGAGACAAAGGAGATCCTGGATTAGCTGGACTTGGAGGATTCCCAGGACCTAGAGGTATTTCACAACATTGCAGTTAGTTGCCATTATCAGTTGTTCAGGATCTGGGCTTGTTATCAGTGGAGCATGGTCTGTCCTTTGGCAGTGCCTACAGTGTTGCTGTTTTCTGTTCTGCCATTCCCGTTCTAGCAGGACTTGCATATAGCAGTTCTGAATTTTGAGAAAACAGTTTTCCTTTGGAGTTTTGTTCTGTAGATCTAATGTCATCCCTTCTTCCTCTTTAGGGGAGTTTTGGGTAACAGATCAACTGACCCAAATAAGCTGGATGTCTGTATTATTGGATGAAATTCCACTCTTCTGTATTACCCAGGTGATAAAGGCATCCCAGGAAGCCGTGGACAGCCTGGTCTCCCTGGTCCAGTTGGGTCACCAAGCAAAGAGAGAGGTCTTCATGGTGACCCAGGCTTCCCTGGTCCACCTGGACAACCTGGCCTGCCAGGACAGAAGGGTGCACACGGTATCATGGGATTTCCAGGAATGCCAGGAGAGAGGGTAAATACCTTTTTAAGTACCATCTTCTTCTCTGGGTGCTCATTGCAAAACCCTGTGTTCCGATTGGTACTTCTGTAGCACAGCAGCAGGATTTTTCCTTACAAAACTTCCGGATTGGTTTTTTTTGGCTCATACCATTAAATGGCATTTTACATAGTATTTCTTCCTACACCTTTGTGTTCTGTTATTCCACATGACCCAAGCTTGGAACAGCAAGAATAAAAAGCAAAGATTAAAGTGGTTGGGTTGGTTTCTTTCAGGGTTCAGATGGCACCACAGGAACACTTGGATTCCCAGGACCTGTTGGCCTTCCTGGTCCAAAGGGTAAAAAACCTTTCACAGTGTATATAGTATTTCATTATGCAGAGTCCTAATATTAATGACACTAAGGAATAAGCAGTGTTCTGGAAGTGTCCATTGCTCTCCAGTGACTGGCTCCAAGTATATATCCCCTTGTAAGAGGCTTCATTCAGACAAGACCTATACCAAGCCTGAATACTTTATGGTCCTCTGAAAGTTTGGCCACAGCACTGTGTGAAGCCTGTTGGACAGTGCAAGAAGCCCCCTTTTCTCTCATCTCCTCATGTCAGAAGTGCAGGATGTTGTACAGTTACCTGTGAATGTCTGTCTTGTGCATTTACACGAGTGGATCTGCATCCATTGATGGTTATAAGACTCAGGTGCATCATTTGCTATTTTCTTTGTTTGCACCATGAATTTGAAATATAGCAAGGTTTATTTTCTTAAACAAGCCCTGGAAACTGATTTCCACAATCAATGACAGAATGGCCTTTTCTTCCTTTTCCAGGTGAACAGGGAGAGTCTGTTGGTGTTCCTGGCATTGCTGGACCAAAAGGAGAGAGAGGAGACCCAGGGTTTCCAGGTAAAGTAGGCCTTGGTTGCTCACTTCAAGAATACAAAATTCTAGAGACTAAACAGGTTGGCATTGCCAAATGTGGGCAATCCACATTTGTAATCCTGAAAGTGAGATTTGAGGAGTCTGCAATCCAGGAGGGCACAAATCTGGATGATAATGAACACATCTGAGACCAGCCCAGTTCTACTGCTGGCTTCCCTTCACTTCTTGAGGAGTGAACTTGCACTGGCATTGGCACCCTGGGAGTCCAGCCCAGGGCCCAGGTGATGGCTGAGCAAACACAAGTGCTGCAACCTCAATATAGCATGTTTCTCACCCTCTTCATGCCTTCCTCCAGTTTGACTTGTATGTTTATGTCCTTTTAGGAGAGAGAGGGAGAGAAGGACTCAAGGGTGAACCAGGCTATCCAGGAAACACTGGGGTGAATGGACCCAAAGGCAGCCCAGGAGATCTTGGCCAAGAAGGACCAGCAGGTACTGGACTGAGCACCTAAGTTCTGCAGCTCGTGTTGTGACTATGACAACCTCACCTTGATGCTTCCTTAGCCCTGTTTGGCCTGTCTCAGCTGAGGCTTGAACAAGAAGTTTGGCAAGAAAATGAGAATTTTCTTTGACAGTAGTGTAAGGTGTCACCTTGTCCTGCTGGTCAAATATGGTGAATCCTGCAAGACTGAAACCCAAAGGAATCCCATTAACAAGTAGGAAAGATCTCAGTCAGATACAAGCAGTAGCAGCTTCTTCACAGTTCTTTAATTGCAACATTATCTGTTCCCTCTCTAGAGCCAAACCTACCCAGATGAATGGCTACAAGTGTCTTTGGGTTGCAGGGTAATTAGCAGGTAGATTCCCAAATAGTTATCAAGATCAAAGGTTGGAGAACAGTGGAAGTTGTTATTGAAATGTTTTATTTGAAAAAACAATTTAATTAGTTATTTGTGTGTGAACTGTTCATGTGTTACTTAGTGGATGATGAAGAATGTCACTGCTATGAATAAAAAAATCAAAAATAGTTTGGTAGATGCAATGCTAATGGTGGCATGAGGAGAGATTTGGATCTGATTTTGCTTTATTTAAATAGTAGTTTATTCACCCATCTTATGAGTTAAGTGCAGGAACAGAAGCTGTAAGATGGAGCTGTGAGCTGTTTCAGCCTGGACATGATGTGTAGTACAGGAATATTCTTCTGCTCGCTTTTAGGGATCCCTGGAAATGCTGGGCTGAGAGGAGCCCCTGGCCCACCAGGACCCCCAGGACAGCCAGGATCTGTTGGATTCCCTGGAGCTCGTGGAACAGTGGGACCTAAAGGTAGATGTGCAATCTGCACATGGAAGGAGGATTTGGGTCAGAAAAGCAGTGTTTTGGCCAAGTGCCTCTGGCAGGCAGCGTGTGATGGGCCAGCTGTGCATGGGAAAGGGCTCCCTCTTGGCGACCTTGTGCAGGCACCAGCTTCTAGGAATGAGCAGAGGAAGGGCTGGAAAGGGAGGGACTTTCACTTGGTTTGAGTCTCTAATGGGTGTTCATGGAGGGTAAAACTGGAGAGAGCAGTGGGAAGAGTTTCTGTGAAGGGCACTTGTGTGAAGGAAGACTTTACAGCTTTATGTACTGTGCTCCTGTGCTCACTTATGTGTTTCCAATGTCTCCTCAGGCTTTCATGGATTTCCAGGTTTAAATGGTCTGAATGGCTTGCCAGGCACAAAAGGGTCTCCTGGAACACCAGGTAAGGAAAACGTGTGATAGCTAGGGAAATATATAGCTGATCCACCATGAGAGCACTGTTTCCCACAAAATTCCCCTATTTCACCCAGTTCTGGGTTTAATTATGACCTGAAGAAAATCCTCAGGATACTGAATGTGTATTACCTAACTCTTCTTCAATGCCAGTAAGAACAGGATGCAGCCTGTGGAGTTGAAGAGGCTTTTCTGGTGATGGTTCTCCTTGAATTCCTGAAGGATTGTGTCAGTTCTGGAAAACTAATAGAATGAAATCATAAAACTCTTTCTAATGGATGTTTGATTTGAGCAGGCCAGCACCAAATGCTTGCTTTGAATTGGACTTAGCAATGAAATGCTTGTGTACTGCTTTTCAGAGCCCTCCATTATATGGAGCTCAAGGAAGGCATCAATAAAATCAGAAGCTGATTTCTTTGATTTGTTTCCAGATTCTGCTTTTAGGGAGCTTTTGCTGGACTTTTTAATATTTTGAATCATATGAAATGGAATGCAGTTCTGTGTTGCAAACAGGGTCTTACTAAAGTAAAGAAGTGAAGAAAGATCTTACCAAAAAGATTTGTTTAGTTACAGTCATGCTTTAAAGTAGAAGCTAAAATTTGTGGCAGCTGTTTTATGCACGAAAATTCATGTGAGACTTCATGTGTACAACTCAAACAATACTTGTGTTTTCTTTGTTTAAAACATTATCAGAAGGCAATGATTTGCAGCATATAGATCCTCCACAATTTTCCTGAGAGAGCTGCTTTTAGTGTGTACTTTTTCTAGAGTGGTATTCTGAACATCTCCCTGCAGCTGTTCAGGGAGCCACTGTCCTGCACCACTTGTTCCTGTGTGCATTCTGCAGCAGTCTGTGCGAACTGAACTCCCTCCCTGTGCTGCAGCATGAAGCCCATAAGGTTATTTAAAGACCAGAACCTTGAGTCTGGTGTGTCCTAGTGAGAGACAAGCATATAGGCTGGCAGCAGATCCTGTCACAGGACTGCTGTGTTCCCATTCTTGTGCAAGAGCTTGTGGGGAGACCAGAACAGTCATGTGCTCTTCTCTCAGCATCTCACAGATTGTTTAAATTCACTCTGCACAACCAGAGTAACATGTGAGGCACCAAATCACCAATTCCAGCTGCTCTACTGAAAACAGCAGAGACAGTAGTAAATGGCTGGTTTTTAAATCACTGCTCATTTTATGTAATTATTTGACTGCTGTTAGGCAATTTGAATGGGCTCTCTTATCTTTGTTAACCATGTTTAATTAGGTCTGAGTGAAGCTGGACTGAAAGGACCTGCAGGTCTCCCAGGTACAAAGGGTGAAGAAGGCTCTCCAGGCTTGGGAAGAGGAGCTCCAGGATTCCCTGGACCAAAAGGCTCATCAGGAGACATGGGTAAATACTGATGTTCTAAATACAGGATGTATTGCAGCTGAGGTTAATGGGTTGCATGGTCAGCAGAACTACCAAAGACAGTTCCTGAGGCCTCAAAGGTGGTTAGAAGCTTGAAATCTGTGATGTTGCTCTCTTATTTTGAGAAACAGTTGGTTGCACAGTTCTGAAAGTATCTATATCTCTCCTGAACAGCACAATATGTATTGTTTCCCCTCCTGTAGTAGATGTCTCTTTGTTCTCCTCAGTATAAATGCTCCCCAGCCACTGCTTCTGTCAATATCTGTGAAGATCCATGAAGACCTTTGGTTGTCACTCACTTTGTGTTTCTTATTCTAGGTCCCCCTGGTCCTATGGGACTGCCTGGCCTGCCAGGAACACCTGGAGTTTCTCTTCCATCTGATATACAGGGCAGACCTGGAGATGCTGGTGTTCCAGGCACTGATGGGAGTTCAGGTATGTGTGGTTTGGAAGCTTTGTCACGATAGCACTGGTACCATTCAGTACCTCACAGCCTTGTTGGAGAGGCTGAGACTCCAGCCTTTCCCTACACAGAAAGAAATGCTGGGGATAGCCCCAGAATTTACTTTGCCCCAGAAATAGATTTTGCCAATTAACTCTGTTGTCCCTAGGTTTTCCAGGTCCTCCAGGACCGCGAGGGCCCCCTGGCCCAGCTTCTGACCAAGGGGACACGGGTGCTCCAGGTTTCCCTGGTGTTCTTGGCCTGCGAGGCATTAAGGGTGACGTGGGACCCACTGGTCCAATTGGACTCCCTGGAGCATCTGGATTCAAAGGTAATCTTGCCTTGAAAGGGCCTGGGAGTGGTTTGGCAGCTGTCATCCTGACAGTAGGAATGGTTGTTAGGAATGGTTGTTGGGTGGTTAGCATGGCCTCCTCATTCAGGTGTAACAGCTGAATTTGATGTCCCAGTCTTTCCTTTTGCCTTCTGCAGCTTTTACCTACTGACTCCAAAAGCAGCAAAGTGGGGCCAGCTCCAGATGTTCTTCAGTCTGTCCCTAATTATGTTTTTTCCTCTTATCTTTGTTTTTTTTCTGAGTAGATGGTGTCCACCTGCAATGTTGCTGTGCTTGTTGGCCCACTTGTGCTCTCTAGGCAAGGACTGGAGTTGCTGTTTCATCCCACCTGTCCTGTATGCTCAGAGGCATTAGTGGGGTGGATTTAGGTCTCAACAAGAGGCTAAGAGGATTGTAGGAGTTCAGAGATGTTGTTCTGGGCTAAGGCAGGGAGCATGTTGATCTCTCTATGGTCTGTAGAAAGGAGGCCAAAGAGCAGCTGCACACAGAGACTCCAGGAGCAAGGTTTGAGAGACACCACACAACTCAAAAGCCAGAGCAGGATGAAGAACCACTGCCAGATGAACAACTGTCTGCTGTCTTTGTAGTGTAGTGGAGCTGGCAGATCCCATCTCTCTGTTCTGTGCATAGAGATGGATTTCAAATAGTAAAGATGTGTATTCTCCAAACCCTGTCCTGGGCTACCCAAGGAAGGGGAAGAGTACTTTCAATAAAGTACAGTTAGGTAGCAGTGGAAATTCTTGTTTTGAGGCTCTCCAGGCATTGTGGATGTGAAATTGGGCACAGACTGCCTTGAGGGTTGTGGGTCAGAATTAGTGCTTAGGCCCAGTCTTAGCTGTGTGTCTTTGCAGGTGCAAGAGGTGAGCCTGGCCTCATGGGGATGCCAGGTAAAGATGGGCCTCCAGGGGATCCTGGTTATGCTGGGCTGAAGGGTGAAATGGGCCCTCGAGGTGAGTGCTGGAGGATTTAAAAAGCTGTTATTTCTTGCACTGGTTTGGGCTGGGGATGACTTCAGAGCTCCCTTAATGGGCTTATTTGGGAGACTCTTGATTTCTTAGAGACTGAAATAAGTTAGAAAGAGCTTGACATACTTTCTATAAGATTCTCAGTGCTGCTGTACAAAGGTGATCTTAATTTCACAGTTTTCTCCTTTGTGTCAGGATTAGCATCAAATCTGTTTGGTTTTTTGTGGGGTACTTACACATCCTTTACCCATGTGTAGGTCTTCCTGGCAGACCAGGAGCTCCAGGAATAACCCCACAGCCAGAAGAAGTCACAGCCCCTGCAGGATTACCTGGTCTGCCAGGAATTGATGGTGTTCCTGGCTTTGATGGAGATCCTGGATTCCATGGCCCAGTTGGAAAACCAGGTAAACTCAGATCACCAAAATGCTGTTCTGCTCAGATCACCAAAATGCTGTTCTGCTGTTCTTCTGGAAGCAAAACAATACTTTATCAAATGCATTAAGAATGTTCACAGGAATGTTTTATTTTTTTTTTAATTAAAGGAAGAATTCCATCAAAATGTAGACAAATATAATATGTATAAATATAATGCTGCATTTTTTACCATGTGTGATACTCAGCTGCACCTCTTAATCCTTTTACAGACAACCAGATCAGGTGGAGTCTCTTTTGAAGGTGGCTGTTTATAACCACAGGTGGTGAAGAGTGAGCTCTTGGCATGGCTGCTGACATCTTATTTCATTTCTGGAATAAGATTGCAGGAGTCAAAGCAACAGTATGAGGAAATAATTATACAAATAATTGTATTTTATTTCAGGCCCAAAAGGTTTGCCGGGAAGATCTGGTTTGAAAGGACGTGATGGCTTACCTGGAACCCCTGGCATAGCTGGGGATCCAGGACTTTCAGGTGCCCCAGGACCACAGGGATTTGAAGGTAATTTTATGATTTGGGGAGCACAGATCAAAAAGAAGCAAACAGTAGAATTGTGTTTGCTTACAGCTTCTGCAGAGACCCTCCCCAACACCCAATTACCTTAGGAAAACCAGGGGATTTCTGTGGTATTGTGTTTTGTATCTGTAATGAAGGAAATTTAATCTTCAGTGAGGAAAGTTCTGTCACATGTCCTTGTTGATGTCACAGCAGGACATTCTCTAGGTGCAATTCTAAACACCTTTTGATTTTAATGTTTTGTGGATGTGGGAATGATCTTGAAGATCTATAAGAGTGATATAGTATTCACAGTAACCATAGGTGTAAGGCTTGGACAGGAGAGGAAAGACACAGTGAGAAAGAAGAGGAATATCATCAAGAAAAGTGCTATAGCAAAAATGAATGAATTAGGTTTTGGTTGGTGCTTTGAGATCCTCAGAACTAGTGTACTGCGAGTTATACCTAACACAGTGGCACCAGAGTTGTTGGGCAAAGAAAGAACTAAAAGAGGAGGGGAATGGGTGGGTGGTGCTGTTAAATGTCTGCTTTTGGAGCTGTTAAGTCTAGTAATCCATATAACACCCATAGAGCTTGGGCTCCTCTCTGTACAAGACTGGCATAAGCAGTGGGGTACAGAGCCAGCTGGTGTCCCCACTGTGCACACTGGCCATAGTGGTTCTTCCTCTGTCTCCTAGGTGCTGCTGGGAAGCCGGGTCCCCTTGGATTGCCGGGCATGCCCGGCCGCAGCGTGAGCGTTGGGTACACTCTGGTGAAGCACAGTCAGTCAGAGCAGATTCCCCCATGCCCCATAGGGATGAACAAGCTCTGGGATGGCTACAGCTTATTGCATGTGGAGGGGCAGGAGAAGTCACACAACCAGGATCTCGGTGAGTTGACAGAATTCTCTCAAGAATGAACAACACAAAATTACATTTAAAAAGCCATCCTCCGTGGCAGTGCAGAGGGCTGTACTGGAGCTGGTGGCAGCTGGCTTGGCCACATCTGCACTGGGAGCAGTGTCACTCACCAGTGCCATCCTCACCACTATATGTTGGTGTGTATGGCTTGGAGTCTTTGGCAGATGCTTGGTGTGACTGCTTCTCTGATTCTTCCAGGTTTTGCTGGCTCATGTTTGCCTCGCTTCAGCACCATGCCTTTTATTTACTGCAACATCAATGAAGTGTGCTACTATGCCAGCCGAAATGACAAGTCCTACTGGCTCTCCACCACTGCTCCCATCCCCATGATGCCTGTGGACAGCGTCCAGATCCTACAGTACATCAGCCGCTGCTCTGTGTGTGAAGCACCTTCCCAGGCTGTGGCTGTGCACAGCCAGGACATCACCATCCCACAGTGTCCCCCGGGCTGGCGCAGCCTGTGGATAGGATACTCCTTCCTGATGGTAAGGACACTACTGCTGGTGCAAAGGCAGCTTTAAACATTTCGATCTCTCCTTTCTCATGGCCTCTGGTGAGGTCACTGAGACTGTGTTCTGCGAGTTACAGGTTTCAGGAGCCTGGAACCCTGTCTCTTCTTGCCTCAGTGCATTTCTTCATTAGCTGAGTTGCTGTAGCTCTGAGTTTGCTCTGTTTAGCACCTGCCCTGATCAGTTTCGGTGGTAACACTGCTGCCCGAGTTCTGTATCACCAGACATGTTTGTTCTTCAAACCTTTAAATGTGGCAGCAGTAATTCAGTATTGACTTAATCCTCTTTCTCAGTGGAAAAAGCTTTCCATTGCACTCTCCTAGAAGCTTATTAGTGTAAGATTATTAGAAAAACATGATGTCAGCATTATTGTTTCCAAATTTTCCCAACTTTCAAGTGAAAACCTGATTTTCCATTATTCCAGGCCTGCATATTAAGCCTGTGTTGCTTTGCTCTTACCTTCTAGGCATGACTCAAGAGACAGATACACATAGCCAGGGTATAATTTTGGTTGCCAGTTTCACTTATTTTAGCAATGGAACCAGGAGACTCTCCTGTTTACCTCCTTCTGTTCCTTCGAGCTCACTCCACTTGCCATCTTTCTTTCAGCACACCGCGGCGGGGGCGGAAGGTGGAGGCCAGTCCCTTGTCTCACCCGGCTCCTGCCTGGAGGATTTCCGAGCCACTCCGTTCATCGAGTGCAACGGTGCTCGGGGAACGTGCCATTACTTTGCCAACAAGTACAGCTTCTGGCTGACCACGGTGGAGCAGGAGCAGCAGTTTGTCAGTGCCCCTCCCTCAGAGACTCTGAAAGCGGGGCAGCTTCGGACTCGCATCAGCCGCTGCCAGGTGTGCATGAAGAACTTGTAGTAACAGAAACGCAGTTATGGGAACAGTCTTTGTTACCCCACGTTAGACATCACTGACTGGAGAAGGGTAAATTCACAAACCTCTTTTGTGTGTGTTTGATGGGTGAATCAAGACAGCCAGAACTCTACAAAAATCAAGTTTCAAGTCCAGGAATTTGTGCACAGAGGAGGGAAAGACCAGTGTTCTGAAGCCATTTTTTAAATGAAACATGGTGCTATGTTTTTACTTTGATGTTTTTATCCCCTCCTTTATGGCTACCTCAGAAAGTCTCAGTGAGTTCCTTACTCAGACTGAAGAGCAGCTGACACCTCGTACCACTCCTCTGTCCGAGGCACATCCAGTTGTCACCCAGAGAGACTTTGCCAAAGCTATGCTTAATTAGTGCCTTTGCAAACAGTATTTGGTCTAGTGTAAGGGAGTGGAGCCTCATTCTCCTGTGAGACACAGAACTGGCTAAAATTTATCAGGATATGCTGGGTGACTCAGAAACACTATGCACTAATGGTTGATAATGGATTTTCTTAGAAAAATTGAGAAATGAATGATTTGCTTTGCTCATTACACAGATGGAACATTCTTTCCTCCAGTGACAGGTAACCAGTTCTAATCCAGCCTGCTATCCACAGCTGACCTTAATGCAATTTTTCATATGAAGATAAATCCAAAACACCTCTACCATTTTTCATTGCTTTCTATTGAAATATATTCCAGGTCTGTTGGCTTCAAGGTCTGTGCTTATCTCCTTGCAGCCACTGATATGCAGCCATACTTTATTAGCCAACATTTTATTACTGTGAACATAAATTTCCTTTCTGAGGCAGCTTTGGCACACTTATTTTCAAGCTTATTATTCAAGCTGTGTGTTTGAAAAGTAGAGTCTTTACTAGATGGCATGCAAGCTTATGCAGATCCAGGAGTAAGCAGCTGTGGGATGTACATTTTTTACTCCTGCAGTCACCATGTGTTGTATACTGCTTTACTGCTGTAAGTTTAAAAAAATTGTATCTCTACTGTATGCACTGTTAACTTCCTTTCAGGGCGTAATTAAAGAGAAGTGCCACTGATTGGATTTTCCTTGTATATTTTAGGGGAAACCCATGACAAAGGTATGCTTATACCTACAATGAATTCATCCAGTAGGACTAAAGTTATTAGTTATTACCATTAACCTCTCTGGAGTGAAGCGTGTGAAATCCTTGTTTGTTGACATTCCAGGACATTTCAAAGGAGTGCCTTGCAAATACACTGTCACCTTGGCTTAAAAATCTTGAGGATAAAATTGTTCAGAAAGTTATTATTAATGCAGGACTGAGACATTATTTTAAGCAGATAATAATCAGTAAGGATGAAAGTATTACTTGCATAACACATTATTATCTTCACAGATGCAGGTCAGAGCTCTCCAAGTCCTGGAGTTAAACCACACTAGAGATGAACAGGGAAGCTGAGGAACAATGTTGTCTTCCATCTCATTTATTCCTAATTGTGAAAGATCAGCAACTGCTTTGGATGTATTTTGCAAGTATCTTTAAGGCATTTTAACACTCCTGAGCAGCAGTCCTTTCCTGCAGGATATCCAGTCTAGTTCCTAGCTGTCCTGGCACAGACAGAGCATGTTGGATTTACATCCTGGGTTATACACATGCAACTTTAAAACACTTGTGTGCACAGAGCAAAGCTCAAGACTTCTGAAAAATCACACAGATAACTGACTAAGTACTATGAAATGTTCAGCCACTGGGTTCCCATGGTGCTACAAAGAGTCTGGTGGGTCAGGTCTTTTATCTGCAGGGACCTACCTGGCTTTATTCTTGAACATGACACATGCAAACACAATTAATTTATTCCCCAGGATCAGAGCTTTATGCATTTTAAGCAGTACTGCCTTTAGAGAGCTACTTCTCTTGAAGTAACCAGCTCCACTGCTGTCCCTGTCCAAGCTTCCATCCAGTTCCACCAGCCACACCCTGTCAGGTGCACGGAGCAGGAGTTCCAATCACCAGCTGTTCTGCCATCAGCCCCTTTTCCATCCATCTGTTTACCCCCACCCAGAATCCTTTGAGAGCTCGGCAAGGCTCAGGCTCCTCTCTGAAGAGGCTGAGGGTGGCTTGGGGAATAAGCACCTAGTACTCCACTGAGGGTCTTTTAATTATTTTTGTAGCAGGTACTGCTCAAGACTGAGCACTTCAGAGCAAGGGCTCATTTTAATTTTTTGTCTGTGGGGAGGAGAGTGCTCCAATTGATGTCATAAGCACAGTAACTTCATGTATTAATGAAAAAGAAATACTTTGTTTAAAAAAACCCTAAACCTGTGCAGCTAATCCATGGAGAGGGGAAGAAAATGATATTTTTCCTACATGTATAGTTTCCAAACCATGGCTAATAAACATGAATGAACTGTGCCCAGGTCATGACTATTTTCCTGGAAATCACACTGGCCCTGATCCAGAAGTGCAAGTGAGAGGAGACAGCATTCAGGATTTCTCTACATGGTCATTTATTACTGAAGATGAAAGTGTGCGACTCATGTCCATTACACTGTCGTGACAAAGTGATCAGAATGGGGACTGTGATAGTAAAAAGGAACTGTAGAATGAATGAAAAGATCTTTGCCTTTATTCTGAGCTGGTTTTCTTATAGCTGCTGCAGAGATACTCTTTCTAAAAAGAAACAAAACTGCACTGGCTCTGCTGATAAAACTGGAGAATTAAGGCACTTTTACCAAAACAGATTTCAAAAGGCAACAAGTCAAAACCCAACAATTAAGTAATTTGCATATGCCTATATATTACGTTTTAAAATAACCTGGGTTATATTTAGTTCACACAAACAAATTAACAAAATATAGCAGCATACAACCTATGAAAAGCTTAAGAAATTTATTAGATGCACAGATAAAGTGCAGTAACAGAGATACTTGTGTAAATCTTTTTTAAAATAAATAAGGTACAGTTAAACCACCTTTGACTCACTTTAGCTCCGAAAGAAAAGTCAGCCTAAGTTTTAATGATTGAACTTTAAGGTCAAGGTGAAATATATCATAACTATAACAGTGGTTGTGATCTGTATCAACTATTTGAGGCTCCTGTTCCTCTTGAGGTCTCCCAGAAACAGGAAGGCTATTGCAAAATGGATACGTTAGACATAGTTCCTTTCACAGAAACATTTTTGTCATAAAGTGTGGTTGCTCAAATACATGTTAAAATATTTAACAAGGAAACAATTTTTTCCTGATCCAGTTGATCTTTTAAACAAGACAATGCATTTTTTTCTATGATGCAGCCCACAGGAAGGAACAGAAGTAGACATCCTCCTTAACTGAAGACTCTTGCTTTAAGAACAAAACTATTGCATTATATGAGAGCAAGAAATACCCATTTTGTGTTATCCCTTTCTCCAAACATTCAGCCCACTGACAGACTTATTTTGCCTTAATCTCAGAGGTCCATTTGTCTTCAAGAAAGACACACATTAAAAAGAGGTTCCCTTTCAGGGACTTATAGTAAAATCTTTCAGTGCCTTTCCATCTGGGGAAGCTCTTTGACAGAAGGAACTGTCCCTGTAGGAGTTTTGGATAATACCAGGTGTTTGTGCTCTGTTATCCATGATTTCAGGCACTTTTGGGCTAACATGGCTGTGTAATTTATGTCAATGCAATAATATTAGCACTATGTTCAGTACTCAGAAGGGTCACCACAGTTTCCTTCATACACTCAGGATTTCAAACTCTTCTTCCAATTCAAATAGCTTGTCAGTAGATTCAATGAGTTCTGAAAAATAAATTAAACTATTTAGAATGTAAAGACATGCCTGACTTTGTTTACTAAAAAAAACCCTCAACCCCCCCCCCCAACCCTTCTGACATGCTGCCTTTGAAATATTTTCGAAGATTTAAAAATATATTGTGCTAACACTTATAAATTGGACACGGCCTGTTTGGATAACTGATACTCTGTAAGAGTAAAGCATTTAGTGATGCAGTGATTGCTTGATCCTCAGGAAAGCCCAGTTATTCCACCTGTGGTGTTCTCCTGGTGGCTGAGGAGCCCCACTTTGCTGCACAGCAGCACTTTCAGTGTACCACACCTGCTCCTGTGGTTGTCACTTCTGGCTTGGTTGGAGGTATGAAAGGAGGCCAGTGGGGTGGGTGCTTCTGGACCAGCTCAAACATCCGTAGGCTCTGTTGCTTTAGAATCTCCTGAGGACAGAATACAAACCAAAAACTGCCTGCTTAATTAAAAACATTTTTAATACTGTGTATCTATCAAAGAACAAAGGCTGTAAATTCCTGTTAGGTCAGGTACCTGCCACCATGAATCAGCTTCACACATCTCTAGTATTGCTCTACTTGAAAACACACCTGGAAGATTGATCTCTTAAACTCCTACAAGTTACCAGTGCATTATAAAGAGCTTTTATACATCTATAATTTTGTTTATGTGGAGCAAACACCAAGAACATACCAAGAACATACTTCTGCCTTTTAAAAATAAATTACTTGCTTGGACCTCTCTGTGTTCAAGTTTTCTGTTGATCAATGAGAACAAAAACCAGATCTATCTCCTCAAAAAAAATCCAGCAGATTTTGGAAGATAGGTTTTGATCAGGAGAAACAAGTTACTATTGAAGCAAAAATTCACTGCTATCAGGTGAGCTCCATCATATCCTCTACTTCAGTTATTTGCAAACGGCTTTCTGTAGCCTTTTTTTAAAGAAATGCTTTTGGTTGGTGGTACTTTAATTCACATTCCTGTTGCTTAATATGCCAACTGCTTGCTGTTTCTCAGTAAGTGACTTAGGTATGAGCCACTAACACAGTACTGCTAACAGAAGACAAACTCAGGAAGGGGGTGTATCCACTTGTTCTCCCAGTGCCAGGGCTCAGGGTTGCAAAATGCTGAGCAAGCTCCATCAGCAGTGTCAGCTCTCCCTGATCATTAGTGCCACCTTCACTGGGGATCTTTTCATTTGCAGGCTGGGAATTTCCATTGACCAAAAAAAGAACACTATCCATGATTTCATACAGAGCAAAAAAAGATAGTTAGTATTACCTTTTGTACAAGACTACACCAGTTATCAAAATCACATTCTTCTTTGCAAAAGAAGCCCTAAGGAAAGAATACACACAGTAATATTAAATACAATATGAGCAAAGATGCTGTGGTATCTATGTATGGGTTATATCTCAAGTCACAATCACCCATAACCCAACCAAAGAACATTGGCAGAAGATCAGACTGAATTTCTTCAACTACCACAGTATTCTTGTGATCTATACTGGATTACTTCTACAAGTAATTTCACTTGAAGATTTGTAGATTAAATAAAACAAGCTCAGGTAAGTATCTTGTCAAGAGCAACCAATGCACAGATGATAGTGATGGAATAAAATAAGGAAACCTGATTCAGTTCCTTGCTTTGACTTTCAAATTACTTCTTGGAAAAGGTCTGTGTTGCCCAGGAAAGAAACTTAATTGGCTCCCCAGGATACAAACAGTTGGTCTCCTGCTTGAGCTAAAATGTATCCTATGCAGTTAATATGTAAACTACTATGTGTTGAATTTTAGAAGAGTGCTGAATTTTGCAGAAGAGTGCCCTGTGATCTTGACTGTGATCAAGGAAACATGTTGCTGCCCTTACCAATACACAGAGGTATTGCTTTGAACAAAGTACACACATTTATTATTTTCTAACACCTACTAAAGCTACTGAAGGGTCCAAATTCATGATCTTCATTCTGTGTGGGGCTTGCTGGCAGTGGAAGCTCTTGTCATCAACTGTGCCATTTTCTTCTGAATCTACAAAACTCTGAGTGGTGTGAGGGTCCAAGTAGATCAGCTCATTGCCTGGAGGTGATAACAAGCAAGAAGCAGTAATAAACACTTATTCCATCCACACTTGTAAAACACAAATTGGATTATCAGCACAGTCTGTATCTCAACTCTCTAGCTAGGGAGTCTTTAAGAGAACTGGAAAGCCAGGCACAACAGTATCCCACAGGGCATTTAGTGTAATTTTCCACTGTTACCTTTTAGGGTCGTTTTTTTGGGTGTTTTTTTCTACCTTTGTCACATACTTTCCTTTATCTACATGAAGTCCAGTACATTTTTAAAAATCTCATCTGCAGTAATCCCTAACATTCCTCCGATCAAAGATACAGGATGACCACAAATCCAATCTGTAATCCCATTAGGCATTCATCCAGAAATTGAACAAATTAGTCTGCCTAAAACAGCTCAGGTTTTACAAAAGAAAGAACAAAATATCCAAGAAGTTATGAATCAAACCAGGGTAAAATATCAAAGGCTGAATCTAGGATCAACTATTGCATTAATTAATAAAGACATGGAAGAAAGTGAAAGAGATACTGCTTTGAGAAAAAATTGAAAAATATGATACAATAATTTAAGAAAGCCAGGAAGCAAATGAATAAAACAAGACACTCTTCACTAGAATGTATTAATGATTAAGAAAAAATACAGTATTTAAGCAGCAGTGACATCTGACACTTGTTGAATGCTATCAACTTTTCTTAGTGTCTTGTTCTTGTTTATATCATTCCATATTTTTATATCAAGCTTTACTGCTTCTTTTCTGTTCCTATAAGGATGGTCTCATACTGTTCCTGATGTGTCTGTTTCTTCTTCTCCATTCTTGTGCTTAAAATGCTTACTACTGCCCCTTCCCAAAGAAAATCCTTTCTCTTTCAGTCATATGGATATTTGGAGTAATTTTCTTTCTTCCTTACCTAAAAATCCTATAAAATAATAGGCATTATTGGGTTTCCCTCCTAATGCTCCCAAAGACTGTGGCATCTTAAAGCATTCCTAGGAGTCCAAAGAGAGAAAAATTAAATTGATTTGTTTATTGATATACCAGATACCTGAACTTTTTCACATACACAAACAAGTCACTGAAGAATGCCTTACTTTAAATGCATCAATATACACTGGGTTGATGTGATTAATCCCTAGCCGGAGAGGGATAATGAGCAAGAGGGGCTTCCAGCCTGGGCACAATCCTGCTGTGTTCTTGTTTTGGCCAAGAGCACTTCTGTGCAAATGTGCACTGCTGTGGGCAATGCTGCTGCTCTGGGCAGGGGACCAGCACATCTTCTCTGGGGGAATGAAAAGAGACATCAGTGAATGCACACAGGAACACAGAGCAAATCTTTCAATCATGAATTAAATTACTTTTCCAGACAGCTTTACAGAGCTCCTGTTTTAAGACAAAAGGAGCAGGGCATGGAAATCCTGACTGTTTAGTAGAAGTAATTCTGGCAGTCAGAGTATGTGCTGGCACATTAGTGAGACATGAGAAAAATGAGGGGATGAGTGTCAAGCTTTCCCTGGGAGATGATATAGCAGGGAGGAAGCATTACAAACTCTTCAGGGAACTCTTCCCTTCCAGTGATGTAGACATAAAATAAGCAGAAGTAGAGACTAAAGTAGAACCAGGCTGTGGCTAAATACCACTTGTAAACCCACCCTTCTTACAGTTTTAAGTTGAAAATGGGCCATACATTTCTGAAGGATCTGCCCTTCATTTCCCTTTTGCCTGACAACAGCAAATTTCTGGCAAACTCTATATTACATGCAATTCTCTGTATTTTTACATACTGCAACTTCATTCCATTGCTGGAGTAGGAGTTAAGGTAGCACAGACCAAACTCCACCTTCTCATCCACATGCTGTGTGAGTTGGTCACCAAAAATGCATCAGTCTTCTGTGCTAACTTCACTTTTGGAAACCTCAAACCTGAGTATCCATTTCCTTTATTCCTTTTCTTACCCTGGGAACAAATAGGGATGGTGCCAAGACTTTGCTCATACTTAGATATATTCAGGAGAGTGAATTCAAATCAAAAACTGTCACCAAGGAAATACTCAGAATCATCAAATCATTCAGGCCAGAAAAGACTTTCCACATCATCAAATCCAACCACTACTCTAATGCTCCCAGAAGTAGTTTGTCCAAACAATTAAATTTGCCATGAACTTGAGCTACTCTTTGGTATCTGCTGAGACACTACAACAGTCCTGCAAAAGCTCCTGTTTCACTTACTGATGTCTTCAATGACCACTGTATTGTCCATAGATACATAAACTGCTAACGAATTCCATTCATCAAATAAAGCAAGCTTCCTAGAAAACAGAGGCAATAATTAATAAAAGCTTACTAGGACCATGAGGATAGCTTTTAACTAGGACAGTTAAATGGTTCTTGAGCAAAAAAGTCACTTACTTGGAAAAAAAATTTGTTTGTTTTTTAAGTCTCCATGTAATAAAAAGATAACTTTCACTGTTTAACATATTTAGAAAAAAATAATAATGAGTGGTTCCAGAAAAAGCACACACACTATACCATGTGAAAACTGTTTTGTCCTTTTGCCAAATGCAGGGATAGTAACAGCTCAACCATATAATTAGGTTTATTACTTTTTATTGCAATTAACAAATTCTGCTGTGGGATTCTGCCCATGGTGCCTAACATCATGTAGAGAAGAAAAAAATTCCCATGCCAGTTTTTCCACATTACTCTGTGCTGAAGAAGTTCCATAAACTCAGTGGAACTATTTCAGGTTGTTAAAAGCCAGAGGAGATCAAGATTTTGGCACCCAAAAGTTAGGAGGGTGGCATAATAACACACAGGTTTCTGTCCACTTTGTGTGACATCCAGAACTCTGGGGATGCACAGGCAGTGTTGGTTGTCTCAAATAAGCCTGAAAAACTGGTATGTGAGTCATGCAGAATTTGTAAGGGAAAGGAGCTGGAGGCCAGGACATCCTTTAGCTCTTTTCTCTCTCCAGAACGTGTCTGTCCCAGGGCTGCAGCAAATGGCACCCAGGAGCTGCAGTCCAGCCTCCACCTGAAATCTGGGACGTTCCCCTATCCCTCAGCAAAGTCAGCTCTAGTGAGGCTTCCAGACTAGGAGTTTCCTCCATGTTTCCTGCAGCAGCCTCGGGCAGCACTGCGCGCTCTCCAAGCTCAGCAGCCCCGGCAGCCCGGCCCAAGGGAGCCCCTGCCATGACTTACTTCAGTACTTGAGCAACTGTGTTTGGTCCAAACCACTCTCCGATGGACTTCCCCTCTCCAACACCCATCTGCGCTGTTTTTGAAAGGGAAAACACACACAGGGAAAGACCACAGAGAGGCTGGTCACAGTCTGTGTCACATAGCATGGCCTACTAATATCTTGACAAACACTCTAGAGCAAGTGCAAGCTGTTTTTAGCAACAACAATTATTTTCTCAATCTATACTCTTCTCAAAACTTAATGACTGCTAGTTCCCTTAGAAGAAGTTCTTAAACTGTAATGACAACTACAAATATGTCCTTACTTACAAATTACAGCAATAACTTTTATGACTATCTATTTTAACACTATCAACTCTGCTACCCAAAACCTGCACACTTTATCAAGAGCTAGATTCTAGAATAAGGATTTATTTAGGTCTTAGTGAATATTATTTCTAAATTATTATACTTCTGAATTATTATATTTCATACCCACTTGCATACAATTTATATATAAAAATATACATTGTCTTCATAATCACATTTTAAGAATGTTTCACTAACTTACTTCAAATGAGAAAGTTTCAACACCGTAGGAATTTCAGTAGACAAAAGGAAGTTGATGTGTGTTCTTACCCATTTGATGGATGGAATAACAGCAGTCTTTTCTATCCAGAAAGCACCGTAAGATTCTATGATATTCTTCTGGTTGTTTTTTGTGTTTTTCCCATTGCCAATCTTTCAGAAAAAAAGTTACACAGATTAAAAAGTAATGTTTTCATTGTACTGGTCAGATTTCTAGATGGCAGAAAGCCATACAATGAGATCTTAAGAGATGATCCATCTCTAATATTTGCATTTTATTTAGAGATCCTAGAAGTCACACCTTGTCATTTATTATCAAGCTGTCCTTTATCATCACATGCTATTGTGTGAAAATTGGGAAACTAAAATAACATTGTCAACTGCAAGTATATGCTGAGTGAGCACTGCTGAGAATTGATAGCTATTGCTCTATGTGAGCTTCTAAGACTATTTAAAAACTATCTGTTCTATTTGGACTTTATTAGATTTACAAGCATTTCTAGGACAATAAGACTCATAAAACAAAGTCCAAACACAATGCTGGCCCTCTCCCACAGCAAAATCCAAACCATGGCTTTGCCACGTGAGCTGCTGCTTCAACATAAGGTAGTTACTTCCCATTTACTAAGAGAGAAACATATACACAGGGCTGATGCTGTTTAGATCCATACTGCAAGTTCAAGGTCTAGTTTTTCTCAGGTAATATGTTTGTTGGCCTACTCTTTCAGCTAAATCTTTGCACTACCATTTTGTGGATTCAGTTATTTAAGTGGTAAATCCATAAATCATGCTGCCATAGAAACTGTGACAAAAGAGCAAAAGGACCACAGACCCAGGCACAGCAAGGTGTGTGACAGAAGAGTGACACACAGAGCAGGACCTACGACACTCACCCGTGGGATATGGGTTGTTAGCACAGAATTAAGCAGGCACTAGTGGGGTCTGCTGTGGGGTTTGGACTCAGGCTGATGATGGGTGAGTGGTTTGTGAAGTACTTTGTGTGGTGGATATCACTCTGTCACTACTGACACCGTCACCTTGGGCTAGCATTTTGGTGGCTATGTAATGAAAAGAGGGGAAGAACTCAGACCCATGGTAGCAAGTTTTCCCTTGGCTTCAACTTGGGTATTCCTCAAAAAGATTTACAAAATAACAACAGTGGGATTCCCTACTTGTCCTTCCTCTGTTTTTGTTTCTCTGCTTAAGGCTGACATGATTTTGCCCCATCAGACAAGAACACTTCACTAATAACTTTATCAGGATATCACAGAAAGTTTCATTAATAAATTTAGGTTTTATGTTTTTATGGAAAATGACAACAAAAATGAAACAGCCTCCAAATAACACAAAAGTTGCCTCAGCAACAGTACTCACCTCTTCCTAAATGTCTGCAGATCAGTGCCTGGGCCAGCATCATCTGCCCACACCTCAGCATGCATCCCCAGCCAGCGTCAGACGACGGACCGGTGCCTCCTGGGAACACAGGTGCTCACATCAGGCTCCACACAGAGCCCAGCTCCTGAGAGAACTCACAGTCAAACCTCCAACAGCTGTCCCACAGCTGGAAGGCACTGAGCCAGCTCCCTTCTCCTCACAGTGCTGGTGTCACTTCACTGCTTGCCCCACAAACATGAAGACCTGATTATATACAGGTACAAGCAAGCACTGATTTTAATAGCTTAAATCTTTTGTTTGCACACACAGTTAAATTATGATCAAAATGTTCTAGTACCGTAAAAATAACATTTCAGTCCCCAACATCATCACCAATCCTGCTAATCCATAACCAGGCTGCTGGAATGCTGCATACTCACCAATAGGTGAAAACTTTCTTCTATACGTAAACCAGAGACGAGCACTTATATCCAACAATAACTTAGATTTGTCTGGAATAATTTTAAGAGGAAATAAATTATTCAAACAGACTTAAAACTGAAAAATTAAAATTATCCCTGTACAGTCAATATATAGAGTGCATGGAAGGCTCCTACAGCTTTACTGTACAAGACCCTTAATATTTAAAACACTTTTTAGCAGTTTAAACACAGAGAGCTTTTGCAGACTGCTAATTAAAGTTAACTTATTAAGGATGACATAATTATTAGCCAATGAAGTTTTACAAGGTGTTTGGAATGACTATGCCCAGCCTGAATAAAACAACTCTGGAGAACTACCTCCTCAGGAAAGCTGGTAAAGCAGGTTAAGAAGTTCTACATGCAAATCAACACGGAATTATACATTACCTCCAAATCCAACAGAAAGTAATTTTAAGAAAATGTTAATAAATGTTAAATTGAATTAAACCGCTTGTTTGTTTAAACACATGCACTTACAGAATTCTCCAAAGGCTCTGAAGAATGCTTAAGAATCCTATTTGCTGCATGTTCCCTTAGCTGTGGCTCAGACTGGCTGGCTTTTCAAAGGACTCTCCAGCTGATCAAGGCTGCATGCAGCACCCTGGGCTGTCCTGAACACCATGCCTGCATTGGTGGCCACTGCCTTTGACATGTAACACAGGAGGATGGCCCTGTCTTCTCCCCAGGGAGCAAAACTCATTTCTGAAGTCTTATTTTTATATGAACACATTAGTCTGCTCTAACTTTTAGGTCATGTATTTATTTTCACTAAAATGCAGTATGTGCCATAGACTAACTCATTGCTGTAATTTGAAATATCATTTTAGTTGCAAGTAACAGGCTGTGGACAACATCCCTCATAGGAAAATGACATCAGTAATGCTGAACATTTCCCAAAAGTTATCTATATATTTATTTCTAGTGTTGTGAAGTGACAAGGCTCACATCTGACAGCTTCTCCTATGGGTGTGATCATATTGCATGAATTACAGTGGAAGCACATTGGCCTTGGTTCTGGTTTCTGTACAGGAGGAACTCCACTGCTTACACCTGGTGTCTCACTGATGAAGAGGAACAAACTTCCCTCATGAGACATTTAGGGAACATAAGGAAATCAGGAGCTGTTTCTGCATGTGAATCTATGAATATTCTACAGATGTTACAGATAATTTAATCCTAAAGATACCTGTGTTTAGGTGGTGTTGCCTTCCTAAAATCCACACTGGCTCATCAGTTTCTGGAAATTCTTCTAAGTAGTCTGACAAAATAGTGATCTGGTTTTCATACCTAGATAAAACTGAACAGGAATACACAAAATTCAAACTCCATTTTATCCCCTTATTCTTTTATGCACAACTTGGAGCTCTCAAACTGAACTAGTCTGTAGTAAGTCTTTACAGCCTTTGGGGCTTCTGAGCAGTTCTGCCAGCTGCTTTTAATTTTCTCCCTTAAAAGCTGTTCTGACACTGAAATAGCCAATGCCTTGGTTTTTATTTAGATCCTCAGTGAGTGCTGAGAGAATACCAGGAATAACACCTTTATAAGCAGTCTCACTGAAGCCAGTGACAGAAGTTCAAGATGACTGCAGTGAGGATGAGATCTCATTCAAGATAATGAGAAAAGGAAAAAAAAATTAGGCACCACAGCTTGATCTGAAACGTAGAAAAAAATACATATCAGAGTGATTATGGCCTCATTCTTAATGGAAAGCATGTGAAAAGTGTTAGCAAAACTGGGCTTTACTTTCCAACTGGAGATTTGAAACGCTTCAGAAAAAAATATAGATGTTATTATTCAAGACCACATCTATTTAGCGAAAAATAACAAATGATAATTAATTCTACCAAAAGACAGCCCAACTAATTTCTAGATAATTAAAATGGTGCTTTTTGGAAGAGTGCAACAACCCTTCAAGTGTAAAACTTAATGTAAAACTTAATCATACACATAAAGTAAGATTCCATTTTAAAACATATACATTCCAGCAATGAGAAGGGAGCTGCACCACCCTCTGGCTGGAGCCCCGGGCCAGCAGTGCCGAGCCCCGACTCTCAGCGTCCCCGCAGGCAGTGGTGAAACACCACACCAGACTCCTCCAGGGCTGTCAGCTCAGCAAAACAACTTCTGCACCGTGCTCGGCATTCTCCGTCACAAACGCCGTCGCTCACGGCACTTCCAGAGCAAATGATCTGTTTTTTACTCCAAAGACTTAAGTCACTCCGGACCCCCGAAATCCAACCGGAGGCACCTGCACCCCTTTCGCGGCCACCTCTCTGGCCCCCGCTGCCGTACGGCACCTCGGAGCACTTGAGCAGGCACCGCCGGGGTTCCTTTTCCCTTGCCGGGGTCCCCTTCCCCTTCCCGGCGCTCCCCCACACCGCTCCCCGCCGAGCTGCGGCGCCTCCCGGAGCGGGGCTGG
>VYZP01054463.1:265-13372 GCA_013400635.1 Hypocryptadius cinnamomeus
AATCTTTTTTCTGATAGCAGTATCAGATACTTTGATGCCACAGGAACCAAAAATCTGTTGCTTAAATTATATAACTGAATTATCACTTAGGTCTAAGAATCACAAGCCATTTAGTGAATTGCTATCTCTTTAGAAGAATACAAAGTAGTAAAGCTGGAGTGCGGTGTAGTGCCTGTAGTTAGCAGGTTTTTTTAATCAAAGCTGGAGTGTATGGATGCTTTCCCTCAGCTGCATGGTTACAATCCACTGTGGGGTAAGTGGCTTTAAGTAAAGTCACACATCACTCTGTCCTTTTGCCCCTTGCTGTGCTGAGATATATTCTTTCAGCAGTTTTTGAACTGTTACAGAGAGGTTTCTTGCTTATGATGAAAATTTTTTGTAATAAAGCTGTGAGATGGAATGATATGTTTAACAAAATTTGGGACCTCTTATTTGGCCCATTTTTGGTAAAAAGAGTGGAAAGCTGATTAAACCATTAAAAGCTTCAATTTATTTTATTTATAGAAACTCTTCTAAAGAATATTTTCTGGGAAGAAGGAATGCAGTGAGGAGAAGGCATAGGAAAATGCACAGCCTAAAGCTCTGGTAGTATTTAAAATTGGTGCCTATGCTAATCTAATATGAGCTCACCACACATCCCAAGGGAGCTTGACGCAGGATTCCAGAGAAACTTATTAACATCCAAAGCGTGTTTTTTATAATAAAAGTCAGGAGGTTTTCTTACTGAAAAAAAGAAATCATGTGCTTTTTATATTTGAGGAGGGGAAGGAAAATGTACAGTGGATCACTTAACATTCTGTTTAATGATTTTGTTAGTTTGTATGCATTCACTATGGTCTAAATCCAAGTTTGTCTTTGTTCATGAACCTGAGCATTAGGCTGATTTATTTTTGTGAAAATGAGCAATTAGCTCTAAACATTTAATAATTTTTATTTAGTAGTGCAATTATATAAGTAATTAGAGTATTTAAATTTCTTCCTCTGTTTAATATTAATTATATATAGTACATAAAGAAAATTATTAATGTTGTGACTGATTTTTCTTTGAAATACTAAATGCACTTTGGTTGTGAAATAACTTGACTGCATTATTAAATACTGCCCTGGTAAGGCTAGCTTACTTCACAGAGAAATCTGGCCTAGTCTGCTTCTCTTGCATATATAGAAGCTACAGAATACAGACACCCAGACACTACAGAATACCCATACAGACAGAAATAGCTCAGGTTTGCAGGCATTGAGAATGTGAGTAGACCGAACTATGGAAAATATTTAAAGGAGAGTACCAATAAGACATAAGGCAGGCTGGAATGAGAGTAGTGGATGTAATCATTGGTTGGCCAGTCACTTAGGAATTAGCAAGCAGTGATGAATTTCAACCAACTGCTAGAAAAAGATATGTTAGAATTCCTGTATTTAGTTTGGTTGTGTCTGTATTTTGCATTTCATGCTTATTTAAAAATAGGAAGAATATCCTTCACTATGCTATCTAATTTGTTGACAATATTTCAAAACATTAATAGAAAAAGCCTGCATTTTGTGGTCATTAGAGATCCTTAAATAATCAGATTTGATAATGTAGTTAGTTACTGTCAGTATCACTAGGGTGTAGGTATCTTATCATGATATATCTATGGAAACAGGAAACTGAGGCTTATCAACACTGGGGCCATAATTGCTGAAACTCTAGCTAATTTCTACTGCTTCTGGTTTTTTGGGCACCAGAGCCTTTCATCAAACAATACAAAGCATAGCAGAACATGGGGCTAAAATTATATATCCGTATTCTACCTCTGGACTATTCTTGTGTAAGTTCAGTACTCTCCAACTGTAACAGCATATGCTAAGTGCATTTAATTTCTTATTAAAACATCGTTCATTTCTAAAGTTAAGATGCTGACAAACCTGTCTTGGTGAGCAGTGTACTTCTGTGGTCCATGTGTACCTAATTCTTGGGAATTCTTTTGGTCTGTAGTATAAACTAACAGCAATGGTTTAATTTCTTCCTTTTGACAGTGCTTGTTGTCTGATGCAACCTTTTTACCTTGAAAGATCCTCTTTTCCAGAGAGGTTCTGGAGACATTTCCTAGACAATTACTAATTCCAATTAAAGTTTTCATTTTGGGAATCAAAAGGAATGTTGGGGTTTTTATCCCTTAAAAGCGTATGCAGTGATGCTGTGTGGCTGTCATAGATGTGTAAGTACATAGAGCTCTTGCTCTGAGTTGTGTGCTATGATGTTATTCTTTGTTTTGAAACAGGCGATCCTGAGAAGGAACTTAATCCAAAGAAGAAGATTTGGGAGCAAATCCAACCTGACCTTCATACCAATGACCAGTGTGTTGCTACATACAAAGGAGTTCCATTTGAAGTGAAAGGGAAAGGAGTGTGCAGGGCAGAGACCATGGCAAACAGCGGAATTAAATAAATAAGTGGTTATTAGAAACTTTTACAGATGTTGAAATGGAAAGTGATGTAAGCACAATAAAAACATGAAATGCATGGCTAAGACCTGTTTTGTTTGACTTCTTTTCCATAATATGTTACATCTCCAACATTTTGACAATTCAGTCATTCACTGGGTTTGTTGTCCTTGAGGTTGTGTGCTGTCAGCAGTTATTAACCACTCAGTGCTCATAACTTAATTGCCAAGGCTTGTTTGTGGTGGGACCACAGGCAGGCTAGTACATTTTCTGGACAGCTTGAAGGTGTAGAGCTTCTATTATGCAAGAGCTAAAGGAAGTAAGGAAAATATTCTGCCGTGTTCCTTGTGTGCTAATTGCAGGACTGGCAGTTAGTTAGTGAAGACCACAATTGTCTTAATTCTTCTAGTCACTTTGTAATAGCTTTTCTCCTCTTCTTCCAAGCAGTTTTCAGATGTATTGTAAGCCTCTACACCTTTGTTCTTGCCTGTGTTCTCTCTGTAGTCTGCAGTCAGTTGTAACTTGAAGATTAAGCTGTGGTGGTTTATGCCCTAGGATGTACAAGTGGACACACTTTCATGTCCCCAGAATGAAACTGTTATAATTTCATGCAGATCAAAGCTGCCACTAGTTCTTTATCTAGTCCACCTAGGTATATCCCTCCAAACCGATAGGTAGGACTAAGAAATAATTAACAACAGATTCCTGGAACTAATAAAAAATGAAAAAAACCCCTCAAAATCCAAAAAACAGCCCGCAAGAAAACCCAAAAAGCAACCAAACCAAAAAAATTCCATTTCCAGTGCTCAAACAGGTATAAAATTAATTGATGTTTTGGTTTTGTTTTAATGTTCTTATACAATGATGTTTTATACAAAAAGTGCTTTGGTTTTAACAGAAATAGCTTCTTCAATTGTTAGAGTTAGAATTATTTCATAGTAATGTTGTACAAATAGTCATGTTGCTAGGCTGTTAGCCTCAAATTCATTCTTTTAATTCCTTACTTTCAGTCATATGAAAATAAATATTTTGGATCCATTTACAATAACCCTTTTAAGTAGCTATATAGAGATACTTCAGGTATTTTTGCATATAATATTAAATTGTTGCTGTCAACCATTGAAACAATAAATACTATTTTAAATACTGAAATTAAAAACAAACTTGAGCATTTCTAAATTTTGCAGGCTTTGAACATCATCCAGTAAGTGGAGAGAAAACAAAATGACAGTGATATAAAATTAAAGGGAACATGCATAAAGAGGAGATGAACAGATTTTCCTTTTGAATGAGTTTTGTTTGTGCCTGTAAACTGTTAGTTTTTCATGCATCTGGCAATAAGTAATAGTGATTAGTTCTTTTAAATGTGCTGAATAGCATTAAGCACATGGAAGCCATTTTATCTGCCTTGTAAACTGTATATCCTATAATGTCTTATTAAATAAAATCATTGTAGTTCAAGAATGCAGTTATAACTAATCTTGAGTCATGGTAGGGAATACTTTTGCAACAGATAAATCTTAGCTTTTAGTACTAGAAAGCTGTTTTTAGAAATGGAAATTCAGAGGAACTCCTGAAGGCTTGAAGAATTGAGCGAAGAGGCCCCCTGAGTCTGAACTCATGCATTTTTTACTTCCTTTTTTATTTTTTTTTTCTTTTAAAATTTTATTTTATTCTTCCAGATCTGTATTCTGTGTGAACTTGAATATACAGTCTGGTGTAGTGCAAAATCCCATTTGTAACTAGACACATATTAGCACGATTTTGAAGTGCTAACTTGTTCTGATTTTGTGGTTGAACCTAGGATTCTGAATGCAGTAGTGTGAGGTACTCTGTGGAAGCCAAGTCGTTTGATAAGCTAAAGCGATATTTCTAATTGTTTGTTCAGAGGTGTTTGGTATGGATGTGGAATTTTCCATTTGATGGCTTTTACTCTTTTATTTCTATTAGATGCTACCTACTAGAAAATAGACGAGTGAGCACCTTAAAGCTGATTTTATTCCTTGCTGTGTTTAAGTAGTACTTGATAATTATTTCTTTGTATAAAATTCAGGAGCTTTCTTAAGACAATATTTCTTTCCTCTTTAATTATGCTGTTGTGGTTGTCTAGGAAGATGTATTTATGTTGTACTGAGCTCAAAAGTGACAACAGGGTACTTGAGGCGCTGTGCAAATATGTTTCCTCAGTATATCCAGCCTCTTCTGCCTTGTCTGCATGAGTAAGTAGGACTGCAGTGAAATCTTTCCACGTGGGACCCAGAAGTTCCTGTAATGAAAAGCAAATTTTAACTAGTTATCTATTTCTTTTCCCGACTCCTATTTCATATGCTTAGTACATTACCAGAGCATTTACATGTATGGTTTTTTTTTTTTTCCTGGCAGTAATCCATTTCATGCTATCCCAGTTGCTGAAATTTCTGGGTCTTTTTTCACCTTTCCGAGGCATTGACATCCACTTTCAGTGGAAATATGTGGTCATGCAGTACTAGAAGTTCTCTGTTCCCTGGCTACAGATGTTAACAGAATGTCTCCAGTTGAAAAATGTTAATGTAAATAAGGAAAAATGGTTGTTTAGCCATGTCATACATTAGTTTGAAATTGGTAGTTCCACATATCCATATTGCCACACTGTTTAGAGCTCTTCAAAAAGTTTTTTTTGAAAACACTGAAGCACCTTTTGTTGAAAAAATAAATGATGAATTTCTGTGTAACATCAATTTCAGATCCAGCTGTGATCCATAAAACTGAACTATTCTCAGCAATTCAGGAAAAACACAAATCAAATGCAACACCTTAAATAATGGGCCAGAGAGCTTTTCTTCAACTTCTGTGATTTATCTGATGGAGGAGAATGGAGAGAACAAGCTGCTTTTCTTTCAGAAAGTACAGAAAATTTTAAGAGGAGTTAGAGAAGTTGGGCTTTAATTTACAGGTGTAAATGAAATTATGACTTCGGTGCAATCCTGCTAACTCCTGTATATGACAAGAAGCCTGCCTTGGTGATAAAGGACACTGCAGTGATCTTGACTCTGTAACCTAAATGCTTAAGTATATAGAACTACTTTAAAGGATGTCTGTCTACTT
The DNA here is from genome assembly GCA_013400635.1 of Hypocryptadius cinnamomeus. Classification (NCBI taxonomy): domain Eukaryota; kingdom Metazoa; phylum Chordata; class Aves; order Passeriformes; family Zosteropidae; genus Hypocryptadius; species Hypocryptadius cinnamomeus. The sequence continues at coordinate 5,773 of VYZP01054463.1, forward strand.
CCAAGGTAAGTGGGATATTAAAAAGACCTGGTGTATTGATAGTGATTAATCTGTTTTAGATCCTAGGGATGAAAAATATCAAGCACATACAAAATTTTCCTTTAAGCTGCCCAAGGAAGTCTTGAGTTAGAAGTTTCAGAAAGAGAGGAGAGAGCTTTGATTTGCTGAGGACTCAAAATCAGTTACAATCTTTGTTCTGAAATTCGTGTCTGCCACTCGCAATTCATTCGGCTGTTGTTGGAAAAAAAATATTTCACTTTTCTTTTATGGAAGAAAATATTTCACTTTTCTTTTATGGAAGAGTCAACTCTGCCATAGCTGTTGTCACCTGAAGATGAAAGAGTTGCCATTAGGGCAAAGACTTCTATGGTTTTTTTTTTGGTTACCTGGATGAGCTGGACTGCGTCATCGCTTTCATCTGGACACAGTGGCATGTCAGCCCTCAGGACCAAGAGGGCCAAGTGCAGGCCTTCCTCCCCGAAGTGCTGGGCCAGGGCTGCTCTCACGGTGTCTCTCACTTGCTCTTTGCTCAGAGCACTGTGAGGGCAGCTGGGAGTGTCCAGTACTCGAACATGGAGAGCTGACTCACAGCCATTTCTCCGGACCAGCCCCAAAATGCGGCTGCTGCGTCCCAGGCTGCAGCACGTAGTCACGGAGCTGGGGCAGAGTCGGCTCTCAAAGTCTGTGCTGCCCAGCAGGCTGTTCCCAGCAGCGCTTTTGCCAGTCTGAGTTTTTCCAAGCACAACAAGGTTGATGGTCATGTCATTGCTGTCTGCCATTGTCGGCGCCTTTATCCACAAACCTGTCACTAAGTACAAATAACATCAGGTCCTTCAGATAACTTTGGGGTGGGGGGAAAGAAGAGGCAAGAATTTCCAATATTCTTTTTTGTCTTTTGAGTGTTTTTCCCTGCCTGAAATGTGAAAAGAGTTTCAGGAAAAAGCAATAATGTGGAGAGGCAACAGAGAGAGGAAGAGTTGGGGAACACCTGTGGAAAACACTTGCCATTCTGGGTAGTAGGTTAGGAGAAGGAGGCAAACCAGGGAAGGAAGAAAAGAATGGTGTCAAAGAGGAGCTGCTGTTATTAAGTGACAGTGTTTCAGGATGTAAATATTTACTTGTCTTAGGAAAAAGAATTATCAAGGAGAAGTAGGTTTTGAGGGAGCACTTTTTCACAGCTTAAAATATGTCTTTCATCAGCTGCCACTGACATTGAAATAGACAGTAGTCTGAAAGGGCTTTCTGATGCAGAAAAATACCTCAGTTTAAAAAAAAAGGAGGAGAGCTGAAATAGCCAATCTCATGAAAATGAGATTTTGGAAATGTATACTAAACCAACTTAGTAGCACAGTAAGTAGAAAAGAAAAACGTAGACTGGTAGATAGAGAGAGGGAGCTGGCTTGGGATCATTTCCAGTTACTCTATTTGTTCATAAACAAGACCTCTCATTCTCTTTGTACTTTTCTGTAACCCAGTATCCGAAGGGGTTTTGGTGTGTGCTGATCGTCTATCTTGTTATTTAAATAAATTGAGACATGTTTTAGAAGGTAAAACTGTAGTGGCAAATAGTGGATTTTAAGTTTCTATGGCATGTGAGCTTCAGAAAGATTTTTTTAATACTATTTTTATACTATTTTTAGGTACTCATAGAGAGATCATGGATAATTTCAGACTGGGTTTTCCTTTGATTAATTTATTTGGATTCTTGCTGTGCAGTTTAAGCTTTCTCTCTCATATTAATTCCATGCCTAAATCAATATTTTGAAATAACTTCAGTACAGCACTAAAGACGCAAGAGCTAGTAACATACTAATATTGTTATAGTCAGCATTGAATATGTATATGATAATCTTCCTTACTGGATTCACAGTGAGGTTTTTGTGGATTTTTCAATGATCAATTTCCTTTTAAGAAATACATCTTATGAAATGGTTGTCTTCAGTTATTCATCAGTCTAGATATGCATTGTACACTCCGTAGCATAATAATAGGAATTAGTGAGCGTGGATTAGTCCATTCCTTATTTAAATCATAATCAAAGATTTGGGGGTTTTTCCCTGTTAGCAGTCTACACTTAGATTAGTTTCATTTTGGCTCACTTACCTTATTTTTCCTTAATTTCTTCTTTCATTCAGGCTTCATTCATAAACCACATGTGCAGTATAGGAAGAAGTTCATATGTGAACTTTGAAACTAACAGCAGCACCGTACCACGCTGAGACTGTTACGTACACATTAATCTGGTTAATTTATTACTGATAGCTCCTCATTCAATTGCATATGTTTGGTCAGTAATTGGCATGGTTGAATTTTTGTAACTTAGCTGCAAATACTGTTTTTGAAGTCACTGAAGTGATTGCATAGTGTTGATATTTTTAAAAGTAAATTAATTCCACCAGCAGTTAAATGTGCAAATGATAAATGTAGTAGTGGGATTCCTTTGTATTGCATGTTCTTGAATGTGTCTTCATATGTGCATATGAATAGCAAATGCACTCTCTTATTATTGCAATGAATTATTAATTGCAATATTTTCATAGCACAGTGTAAATCATTTGCAGTATAAAGATGTTTGCTTAACAAAGATGGATTAAAATAATAACAAATATACTAAAATACAGAAATTATTTGTGAGCCAGGAAGAAAACTGAAGATTTCTTGCAGAACTGCCAGTCATGTGCATTAGCTATTGGCTGTTAGCCTAATAATTTTTCTTGCAAGCATCATTATTTGCCATGCTATAGTAGGATTCAAACCAGAGATAGAAGATTGTCCAGAAAGGACCTATCACTTGCTTTTTTCCAGTTTTCCACAAGTGGGAAAGTAACTGGTTAAAAAATAAATGCAAATTTGTGCTTTAATGACCAGGTTGTGGTTTTAGAATGGGGGCATGGATGAGCCTGTCCTGTCTGTTCACAAGAATCAACCATCTCTGTAAATCCCAGGGGTGCAGGCACAAGTTTACTCCAAAGGTATTGAGATACTTGTCAGTAAGAACACAAATCTGGTGTGTAAGCTGTATGTTGTTGCAGAAGAAGAGGAATATGCTTTCCAGAGCCCAGTCCTGCTGGGGACGTTGTCATCCGAGGTGTAGCTCTATGTGGGAGCTTGTAGGGGTTGGTTTATCACAGTACAGGGCTGTTCCTGCCAGCCACAGCAGTGAAGGGGCTGCAGTTCCTCTAGAAGCCCGTTGTATCCTGCTGTGGAGCCACGAGCACAGCCAGTGCTCTGGCAGAAGGTAGGAGCTCCTTGTGTCAATTCACATTGCGAGTCATGAATGGGTTCATCGTTTGAGTTACTGGGCTGAAGGTGGCTGTGTAAAATATTTTGTTACTGAATGTTTTTAAGAGCACATAGACAAGTGTTCTTGGGCCTGCCCCTTCTAGTGAGAAGTCAGACATGAAAGCTGTCCCTGTGTTATGTGTGTACCTGAGGCAACTTCTCATGGTTCCCACTGCCTTCAAGCTCTGTGCTGTGCACAGCCTTTGTGTCTCACGGCGCGTTTATATATAAAGTGTATGGCAAGGTCCTTCACGTGCTGGTGGATACAAACTCAGACTGGATGAGGAGTCACTCAATTGCAAAGCAAAAGGGTAGATCAGTCTCATAAAATTATGGATCTTGACTTTGGTTAAATTGCCAGTCTAGGTCTGTCTTTTTCATTGGACTGCTCCTTTGCACAGTAATGCCGCTTATGACATCTGAGGTCATATGTGTCATAGCAGTCTCATCCAACTAGATAATTTAAGCTGGCAGGGACAAGGATTTAGACTACCAAAAAAATAGAATGCCAGAAGCAGGGGAGTGTTCTATGCAATATACAGCTTGCCCAGCTGGATGCAGAACAGGGCTTTTATAATGGCAAGATGGCTGTAAAATTAAGAGTGGTGTAAAAGAGGCGCTACCTGAATGAGCTCTAAAACTTGCCTAAATTAAAAAAAAAAATTATTTCCAGTATTATTGTGAATGAGATAAAATCCAAGTTGGAACAAATCTGGAAGGTCTTACAACTGCACAGGCAGAGGATTTTAAAAAGTTGTCTTCTTGGGAGGATATGACAGGGAAAAATCAAACTGATCTACATGACACTTGCATGGGCTCCTCAAACGTGGAAAAAGTCCTCCCCAAGGTGGCAGTATCAGCCTGCTCCACAGGTAATGTAGAACTCAGCTGGGGTCCCCTTGCTCTGCAGTCCTATGCTGAAATAAAATACCAGATCAGAAATGAGCTACAACAATAGAAAACACAGGACAATTACATAACTCTTCAAGCATCTCTTGAGATAAGAAATGTAAAAAGCATTTTTCTCTCTTCTGTCAGAAGAAATATTTTTAATTTACATATAAAATGCAAACAGTAGCACCTTAATTAATGAATTTGAACATCAGTAATGGAAAGGTAGTAGTTAAGAAAGTGTTATTTACTGTTCCTTACATGACTCTTGAAAATCAAGGTCTTTTGTTTTCACTAGCTTTTAAGTTGAGTCAGTGACAATTATTATGAGGCTTTAGATATAAGGTCTTAAAATCTACTGTGGGAACACCGTCTTGTACACAGTACAATAACGTTGCCTAGGATGCTTTTTAGCACTGCTTGCTTCCAGTGGGTGACCTATCTTTTTTGTTTGCTTTGTTTTTTATTTCTTTGTTTTTGAAATGGTGAAGAGAAAATCAAAGCTGAGCCTATTACAGATTGGCAGGCAGAAAGGGTTCTTGCAACTGATAAAGGAAGCCTTGTACTGCTCCCATGGAAATACCAAGCAAGTCTAGTGAGGAATTTTCAGGAGTCTAAGGAAGTAAAATCCTTAATCTAATAGAACATAAGGATCATTTGTGTATCTAGCATCTTTATTTGACTTGGAATAAAACAAGGCTAAAATACTTTGCAAGTAGCCATTCGTTTTGTACCTCTAGAGTTAACTAGAGTTGCATTTTAGTCACATTAGTGTGTCAGCTGCTGTTCTATTGTAGTCCCTGTGATCACTCAGTTGGTTTGCACACACCCTAAACAAGCTCTCCATGATGCTTGTTAGGGTATACCAAGCAGGCTAGATCTTGTAAAACCAAAAGAGCAGTTTCTCTTTAGGCACATGGTATCTCTTACCATGTGTCGTTTTTCAGTTCCCACGCCTTCCCATCCCTTACAGCTTCTTTCCTGATGTGGGCTCTCATTTTAGCCTAAGATGATGCCATAATAAGTAATTTAAGATGTGCTTTGATGAATTTCTCTTACTTAGAGGAAACCCAGTGAGGCCATTTTATGGATTACCACACACAAAGACAGGCTCTTAGCCTGCCCAAACAACATGAGAAATCCAGGAAGGTATGCAGTCCACATAGTCAGTGTGGCTTCAGTTCTGTTAGATGTGTAAATTCTAAGAAACAGCAGGCACATCACTGCTGAGAGAGAAATAGGACAGATTTAGTGGTGTTCTTCTCCTTTTGGACTTCATTCACATAAAAATCTTCTGATTCCAAAGGAAGACACATACAAAGTACACTAAAGGTTCCTTAAAACAGATGATTATTTTTTCCCCTTGCTTAATGCAGTCCTTAGTATTCTTGGTATTTTCAAACATAAGTAATCAATTATCAGCAGTCTACAAGACCATGTTTCTTTTTGCAGTGTAGGTGGCTAGTAGGGTGTGTGCCACTACATTGGCATTGCTAAGGGGAAGGGAGGTGGGATGTAGCTGCAGACTAAAGTTGAAATTGCACCAGCGTTTGGGTGCTGTCTGTTTGTTCAATTGTGGAAGTAGCTCCTCAACTTCCCACTGTACTTCTTACAGTGGATTGTGGGTTCAGGACAAATACTGCTGGCAGAAAGGCAGATCGAGGACTCGCTTTGTGTTTGAAAAAAATCCAAACAGAACTATCAGTGCAGGGAAAAACCATCCGCTGGAATTTTTTCCCCCTCTCTATTCTCCAAAGGAGTCACTAAGATCCACAAGGTATCTTTGTCTTTCTATTGCAAATAATAGGCAACTTCAGATTAGAAAGCAGCGTATTCGACATGCTCATCTGGTGAGACTCTGCTGTGGAAGTAGTGCAGGAATTCCTTGCGTTGGCAGGAATGATAATCCTCTAAGCACTCTGCTTCTCCATGTGCCCAGAACAGCACTGTAACAAACCACAGGAACAGTCTCTTCTTGTTAGTATGGTTTGGTGTGACATGGCTTTTCAAAATGTGGGGGAATGCAATGTAAAGTAGGGCACGTCACTTACTGCTGCAGACTGCCAGTTTCTTAATTCTCTTAACAACCCCCAATCATTTAAGTGATGATTTTCCCCATGTCACCATATCAATTTGTTTTTTAATATGCAAGGAATATTTTTAATACACCATATTGTGCTATGCTGTATCTTGATCGGGTTACTTAGAGAGATTTCAACTACTTTGTTTTCACCTGTGTTGCCATGAAATGCTTTCCACAATATAAAGGTTGGACATAAGTCCCTAGTGCACAGGTCTGGCTATAAGACTGTGCCACAAGGCTGGTATGTTTGTGTCTCTTCATGGCTTCATGAGAAAAATGGAAAACAGGCCAAGAAATTAAGGTGATATTGCAAGGAAGACTATACACATATAAATAATATTTAAAAGCAACAACAATAAAATCACCACCAACAAACCAAATTAATAAACTGTTGACTTCAAAGGCACATATTTGGGAAAGAAGCAATGATCAGAAAGAATAAAAATACAGACTTAAGAATCCTTTTTCTCCTTTTTCCCTCACACACACTTAGTTGGATGAATTCTGTGACTTGCCTCATACATCTGCTGTTGAGACCACATGAGTCAGGATACCAGACTCATTCACTTTCTGGTGCTTAGCCTCAAAATGTGTCCATGTGTAAAAGCATTTTGCCCCTGAGACGAAAGTCCTGTGAACAGTGAACATATTTGGAAGCTCAGGAAACCCAGATCTGGCTGTTATTTCTGTAACACTCATTCCCTAATTCTGAGAAGCTGCACAGTTTCTCGGTTTCCTCATCTAAGTAATACTAAGAGTATCCACCTCTTTTGAAAATGTGTAGTGGGAGTAATTTAGGTGATGGGAACAGATTTCTGTACAGCAATAACAGCATTTCTTGCATTAAAAAAAAAAAAAAAGAGTTTTTATTATATTGTACGATGCTCTATAGGGACTGAAGACATACTTTCCAAAAATATTCCCATGATGCCTGGAAAGGCTATAATCATTGTAACACGAGTATGCACAGAAGTTGTACTGATGCACAGAGTTGAACTGGTCACACTGTTACTGTTATGCACTCTAATCCTTAACAGGTATTTCATGGAGTGCCAGCAATACAAATCTTACAAAGTTTCAACTTAAGGATGTGTAAAAATGACATATTTCTACTCAATAACATGGGTATCTGTGTGTATTCAGGACAGATTAATTTCTCAGTTCCATTATTTTCTTATTTTCCAGGTTTTCTAGGGTGTTTATATTTCTATAGATACAACATATGTTGAGGACTTCATTTAAAATACACAATAGATAGCAATTTGATATTTTTTATATTTTATTCCGATTCCAAATCTCTCCTGTCTTCTCTTTGTATACCTACCCTTTGGAGGCAATGTGCTG
>VYZP01054469.1:0-12951 GCA_013400635.1 Hypocryptadius cinnamomeus
CTTGGATATAATATAGTGGGTTTTTTTCAGGTTTTTTGTTTTATTTGCTGTGATTGCAGTGCAGCATCCAAGGGAAAAACTTTTGAAAGTGCATATAGCAGTGGTAGTAGAAAGCAGTAGCCTCAGGCTATATCCCCATTTTGAACATCTGCTTTAGTAACCATTTCTGCCAGAAAAATGAGGAAATAAATTCCTTTACCTGGATGCAGTTATAGCAGCAAAACACTCGTGTATACAAATGGAAAGCATTCTGAGAGCCAGGCAGACAGAAGCACTGTCCTGGTCTGGTGAAGGCGAACATTGGCTGCCATCTGTGGCGAATCAGTGTTTGCCTATGGTAGAAGCGAGTTCAGTGATAGCAAGCTTGGCTTAGCTGACTGCTCAAAGCTGCATGCAGTTCAACCATGGACCACTTATTTGTTTGTCTTTTTTAGCACAAACAGATTTTACTTGCTGCTTGACAGTTAGAATCGTAACCACCGTCATGCAAGGTTTCAAATTATGCAGAGTTGTATGCATGCAAAGTATTCATACAGGAGATGGAATGGCTTTTTTCAGCAGTCATGTCATGTGGCTGTATATTTTCAAATAGACAATATATTTGTTGAAATGATGTTGGTGTTTGTTGGAACAAGAACCGAAGTTCTCAACAGCATCTTTATTATGGTAAAGCTGAATGTTTTATAATCTGTAAGGCTGCTTTGATCAATGGCTGTGTGTTCTCATGTCCCAAATGCTCCAGCAGGAAGTCTTACAAGCTCAGTTTGTATTTAGCAAGTCAGTTCAAGTTCTACCTGCTTTATTCCTCCCAATTTGTATTTGAAGCAGGATAAGCAAATTTAGGCCTTCTGCACTCTGCAGTTCTTTTGTCTTCACGGGCTTCTAGATAATGCCTTTGTCTTTGATAGATGTATACAATTGTACTACAAGTTGTAACAGTTAACAATCATATTGATAGCTTTGTTTTCATACAATACCGTTCACTTAGTGACACCAACTGGGCCATACAGACTGCAATTTAAAGGCACAGAAGTACTTTTCTCTGTCAGCACAGAAGATACTGCTTGCAAAACTCTTAAGAGGATGACATTGTAGCTTGTTCTCTGATTTGGACAGAAACTTCAGGATAAGGATTGGTTTGACTGAAATGATTACATCATACAAGATTGATATCCAGCATATATTGTTCCTTTAGCACAGTAGTTAAAGAAAAAAAAAAGAACATAAGAGGATTACTGATCAGTCATTAATGAAGTATCTGACACTTGTATTTTCCTATTTGCATTTAGATTCTTTCTTTGTCTCATTTTCTTTTTATTTTTGTTCCTGATGGGGGTCTGTCTAGCTTCAGAGATTGAATTTTATTTTAAATGTTGATGTTATGTATTATCAGAGATTAACTTTTAAGAAATCGACCTCTTCCATTTAGAAATATTTAAGAAATAGGCTTCTCCTATTGCCTAATATTTACAAGATGTTTTATTTCACTGCTACTTAGGTAGGCTACCTGTAATGTTAGAAGAAATTGCAGAGGGATTTTTGCTACCAAAAGGCCTTAGAACGTGAAAAAAAATTGAAAGCATTTGAAAAAAAATGGCATGTATATTTGGAAATTTCTTATGTGATGGGAAGATTGCTTCTAGAGAACAAATGGTTGCACATTTCTTCACCTCTGCAACTTAATAAATGTAAGACAGGCATCAAGCGAAGGAAACTGTCAAAGTATGCACTGTTATAGGTACTTTTTTCTGGGGCAATGCTCAAATTCAACTTTCCTTGATTTATAGTAGGCCATTGTCCTCTTTCCATGGAAGAGTCAAATGAGACATCACCAATTTGATTGGGTTGCCTACATTCCAATTTCCACTTCCACCTCCTTTCCTTTCTGTCATGCAGTGGAAGAGTAGCAAGCCAGCAGAGATTACTCGAACTACTTGTTTTCAGAAAGAGAAAATACCTCAAATCTATTCCTCTCACCTTACGGGGTGAGAAAATAGCTAAAATTCCTCTCACAATAGGCCTCTTAAATGTTTCTCCTGGCAGGATGTCACCATGCTTGCTTATTAAATGGGTGCATACATGTCTCTTGACAAAAGATTTTTAGGTACAACCGATGCATACAGTATTAGGAAATTTTATCTTAAACATATTAAATCATTGAATGCACAGTATTTTGTAGGTTAAGGAGATTAATTTCAACTAGTTTATCTTTTGCTTAAGGCAACAAGCAATTATAAACAACATGATGTGTAGATAATATTTTATTTTTTCATTTGTATATGATTGCCTTCATATTTACTATATGCAGTCATATAAGATGCTAATTTTTAATACTTCTTTAGCTATAAGAATGCATGTTTGCTTTCTCTTGATTCACACAGAACAGATGGATGCTTGACTGCCTGCTAATCCACAGCTGGAATGGTTTCAGCGGTTTCCACGTTGCTGGGTTAGAGTGGCTTTTCTAGTGGACTGAGAGGGCAGCAAGAGAGGGATATCATTATTCATCAGTATCCCAGTGGGATCGCTGCCAGCAGAGATTAATTTTTTCTGTTATGCTTGTAAAACAAGCTCAGGTGGAGTCTCTAATCCTCAGGGCACGGGTGGCAGATCAAGGAAGATGCTACAAAGCTAGTTAATTTTCAGATTCTAGGGGAAACAGAAGCTCTGTTAGATGTATAAATACATGATTGCAAATTTAAGTAGCTCAAATCCAAATGGGATCTTCCTAGACATCTGGTCCTGAAAATCTCTGTTTTCTTTGTCTTTTAAAAGAAGTTCTTAAAACTTTATGCCAGAGGCAAAATATCTTCAACTCTCTTAATCATCAGTTATCATTCCACTTTTTTTTTATATACAGATCTTACAGTGTATTTTAGATTACTGTCTTTATTTACATGTAGGCAAGACATGGTGCATGTCTGTGTAGGAACACTGAGTTTACAGTGTTTTCACAAATTTGTGTGCAGTGACAATCACCAAGAAAAATTACCACTTGCCATCGAAAAAGGATTAGATTTGCCTTAGTAATGCATGGTACATCCTATTTTGGTAATGAGATGTCCTGTTAAGGTCCACTGTGGTACAAGGGCATTTTTCCCGTGCTGTTCTTGGTATCAGACCTGTTGTCATTTGTAACAGAAATGTTGATAGAACTCAAATCAAGCATCCCAAAACACTCACAAGTTGTCTATTTGTATAATAGATTTCACATATTTTTCCTTTACTGACTTTTTTGTTCCCTCAGTAATTACCCTTCTTTCTCACCCTTGTAATTACCAGTGGTTCCCATCTATGTATTTCCTTGTAGCTCTTGAGTTGTTCAAAACATTGGGTTAGATTTTCAGGCAATGTTAATTCACATAGTTACACTGAAATGAATGGAGATGTGCCAGTTTTTATCAGCAGGGAACTACCCTTATTGAAATTTACTTGCAACAGCTGTCATTTCCTCTTAGAGTTGTGGGTTTTTATTATTATATTAAACTATTTTCATTTAGAAGTGCTCAGAGTGAGACCAGTAGCATTGGCTTGCTGAAAAGACATTGTGCATGTAGGCACCTTCCAAGTTTCCCATGTATTTCTGCCAGTTTGTATTGTTCTTCTGTTATTCTGAGCTTGAGCCTCTCTTGAACACGGGCTGCTACTCATTTCACCACATGATGACAGGTATTCACGCCTGCGAACTTTTTATTCCCTTTTGTCTCTGGTCACATAGTAGTCTAGATCCGGAATTTAATCCAGTACAAAAATGCAGCAGTGTGCATTTGTGGCTCCCCACTAGGGGACCTGCCACAGGTCAGCAGATTTGAAATCTGGTTTTCAGCACACAGAGCTTTTACAGCTTGCCATTAACGTATACAGTACGTAGGGGCCCCATTGCACATGAAGAATTAGTAGCGCTTACTCCTGTCTCCATGCGGAGTGGCATTAACTTAATGCAGAGATCTGTTAACTTCTTCCCTGGGTCTGGGCTCTGCACTGGAAGATCCCAATGGAGAATCAAAGCCAAAGATGGAAAATGACTGATCGCTTTCCCAGGGAAAGCTGTGTGCCAGGATTTGCTATTCCAGTTTTTATTGCTATCATCATCTCAGTCAGCAGTTGGGCCAGCTGATTCAGCCAAGCTCAATTTCAAAATGCAGACAGACGTCCAAATGGATCTGAAGTAGAGTTCTCGTGACAATGAGACTTTTGAATGTATACTCAGAGAGATTTTCCCAGTTTCCTGTTAGCAAATTACTGAGTTCATGCACTGAAAAGCTGTTCTGTACTAGTGCAATACAATGCATTTCAGTACAGCCAAAACCAGTCAATTTTAAATCTTTTCTATGATATGACTTGAGATTACAGAGAAAGTAAGCTGTGGGTCACTGCTCCATCTAGGTTTTAAGATTAAAAAAATGGAGCATGATAACACATTCAAAATGTGCAGGTTTGAAGCATTCTTGTGAGAAATAATCAGAAAAATCAGGCATTTTGGAGAGGCAAAAACTCTAATATACCATTTACAGCAATAAAATGTAGTAATTCTCTCACATTATGAAAATTCACTTTATAAATGGAATCTGTACCATTCCATTTATATTTATTTGCTGTGGTCAAAGTATCTTATTCTAGGTGAAGAATGTGTACTCAGTACCAGATGTTTGCTCTTATTTTTGTCCTAATTTAGTCTTCTTCCTCATTTATTTTTTCATAAACTGTGCAAGTATTACAGGAATACTTATAAGCAATAATTTAACTTAAAAACCTAAGAGCGAACTAAAGCCACATCTATAAAAGTTCTACAGGCTTAATACTATGAAAGTATCTATATATTCAGGGAAAATGTATTTTTAGAACTGGTTTTATTAGGACTGGCCAGAAAAAGTAGGACTGAATTATGACTGTGATCATAACCTTTTTGAAATAAGGAATGTGAGAGGTAGGACTTAAAATCATGAATTCATTCCTTGTTGTAACGTTTTAGTAAAGTATGTAACTTAAATAGGAAAATTTCCTGAAATAGAATGATTCTATAAGGGTATTTTTTAACATTTAGTAAGAAAATTACAGTGATTGTATTAGCTATTACTGTATCTTCCCCTACACTGAAACTCAGCTTCTCTAATATGCTTAGGAAGCTAGAGAAAAAAAATTAAAATCAACTTTCAAGTTAGTTTAGAAGTCCTAAGAACTTCTTTCCCATGTCAAATCATTGTTACTTTACAACAATCCTCCCCCTCCTGTATGCTAGCATGCTTGCATATTCTTTTATCAACTCCATGCTGAGGCAGAGGTCTGTAATTTAACTTTGTAGTTTAGAAGTTCCCAGATCTGCCAGGTCACTCTCTGCTACTGGTAGCTAATATTGCTGACCTCCTATTGCTCTGTGAGCAGTGGCAAAGGTCTTTCAGACTCCTGACCCCTGGTCATCAGGAATGTCATCAGTAGTTTGTAGTTTGGATGTTTTAAGTAAGAGGTGAACTTGTGAAATCTAAACCCTTTAGGGTGTTTTTAAGTGATCACTCAACTGTTTCATTGCCCTAGGTTGTGCTTTTTATGATGTCTGTAATTGTAAAATTTGTGGTGTTTATCATACGCAGCTATTTAAAAGCAAAAATCAAGCACTTGTCTATTTAAAGTTAGAAGTATGAAAATGCAATTAATATATTGTGTATTGACAATAATATATTAATTAATAATTAATATCTCAAATCACTAACATGAGAACTAAGAATTGTAAGAAATTTTAACTTGCATGTTCCTATAAAATATGTTTGTGGGTCTCCTGGTGGAAATGGACCCATTTTAAATCATGAATGATACTTACAAATTAATGTTTAAAACATAACAGATTTGCATAATTGCATGTTGATGGGTTTTACAACTTTCTCTCTTCAACTTCTCGTGTCCAACTGGAAATTTCCAGTGTTTGTTCTGTTGAGTCTTAAATCTAGAGACAGAGCCCAGAGTAGCCCAGCCTCACTGTTTCGCTCTTACCCAGTTAATTGGGTTAATGTTACACTTTGAATTCATACCTTTTTTTTTTAATATTATCTCTACAAGTGCATTAAACACTAAGTGAATAAAAAATTTTAAAAATTTTCTATTTATTTTAGAAGATACTGAGCGGGTCTTTTTCCTTGGACAATGCTCTCCATCGTACGCATCTGTTTCCCTCCTTTTCCAGAGGGGGAAGAGTGGTCTGATGGGGTCTTAAAAAAGTGACTGGAGCATTTTCCTATAACCTGAGCTGGAGTGGAGGGTCAGAGCAGAGAGAGCCCCCAGTGCCCAAGAGGGGACCCCCTTTCCCACAGCCAGGGACTGCTGCTGCCTGGAGGCTGTGGCTCTGACTCCTCTGTGCCTGTGGCTCAGGGCTGGCACAGGGCTCTGCGTTCTGCCTTTCCTCCCTGACAGCCACCAGCCCTGGAAAGGGAGGCATGGGAAGGCCCCAAGGAGAAGGAACTGCACTGCAGGGTTGGCTCTGAAATGCTGGATGCAGTTTGATGGCACTGCCACATGCACATGCAGTTGATGGGGAGATGTTGTACAGTATATGAAGACAAGGAGTTTGTTTGTAAACATGGTGTCTGTGAATGAGTGACAGTATCATGTAGCAAGTATATTTTAATCTTGCCTGAAAAGTGTTGTTGTCTTCTTTGGAACCATGTTAGCCAATTTTTAAGATCTCTACAAAGCCTCAGCCTGCTCTGTGGTTTAGCAGAGGCTGCCAGCCTGCCCTGAAAATCTGGAGCATTTCTTCTGAAAAGTTTGTCTTAAAAGTTTATTTTTACATGCATAAAACAGAGTGAACTGGCAGAAATGAATTTTTTTTCCCTTTTAGTCTGTAATATGAATTTTGAAAACACATGTCGTGTTTGTTCTTAAAACTTATAACTAGTAACATATGGTTGTAAGTGTCTTTTAACTGGAATATTGTCGTAGATCTTTTATATCTAAGAGTAAAAAAAAACACCCAAGCATTTGGAAGTTTAAATTATGTCCCATAAAACTGAGACCAAAACGCATACATTTAAAGGCTACCAATAAATTCCTTAAAATAGGAGTTTATAATGGAATCACTTACAAAGATAAACTTTTCAGAGCAGTAATTCTAGCAAGTACTTCTCCAATTCTGTTTCTAAACCTACATTACTTTTTCATATGAGGTGAAAAACCACTTGTAAGTCAGGTCTGGTTTTGGGGTTTTTTTAGTTTTTTTCCCTCTTTTTTAAAGCACATGTTTCCTCACCTTTATTAGTTTTCTGAACATAAATGTAAGCTTGATTATCTTCTAGCTGCCTGTCAGGATACATCTGTGTAAATGTAATGTCTTTCTTTATAAATCAAACTCACACTCGAAAATGTGGCAATAAAATATACTGTAGATTTGTTGGTTAATTTAAATAATGTTCACAGTATACACTTGTGCCATTCCTTTGTCACATAATATGGTCTTTTTCTCTTGGGGAAATCATAGGCAAAGGAAGACTAGCTTGAGAGCTTTAGTTAACCCATTTTTTAAATTTTCCTTAGGATATAGGCAACAGGATCAAATGAGATTTCTGTCAGCACATGAGTGGAGATACATATGTGTGTGTATATATATAATTGGAAATAATTCCAAATGTTTTTAAATACTGAAGCTCAAGAATTCTCAAAGGAAAATTTAGAATTTTTGAATCTATTGTAAGTCAGATGTTACCTAGCTATTCACAAACTATCAGTCCTTGTTATTTCTCTGTTTTGACCATGCTTCTTTTCTCTATCCTGTATTAGGGGTAAGTAGGTATCACCTAAATGAGGACAAGTACAGGTTGCTTCAAATTTTGTATTCCAGCATCTTCCTATACAGTGTGGCACAATGTGGCAGGTCTGGATGCTGCACTAGAGTACTCTGTATCACTTTGTTCAATGGATCAAAAGACAAAAGCCAATTATATAATATTACTGCTGAGATTATATTCACCTATCCACTTTTCCAAAGATCAAAATATGCTGTTTTCACTTGGGAAAATAAATTGGATATTGGCATACCATTGTACTTCTGAAAGCACAGAACTAAAATTCATAATGCATTATTAGTGTTAATTGCAGAACGGCTGTAAAAAATCACCCACATGTATTTATTGTAGCTTATTAATTCTATTCACAAATGTATCATTTTTGCAGTACTTCAGCATGTACTTAGACTGTTAGAGAAGTTTATGTAATTTAAATCAAGTTTCAGGTAAAGAGAATGGAATTACTGAACTAGCTAAAAATGATACTCGTCTTTTCTCTGTTTTGTGTTAGTATTTAATTTCAGTACTAGTCTGCTGCAGTATTTTTTTATACTTTAGTTTAAAAACTAAAGTAAAATTTTTATAGCAAAATGTTCTAAGAATTCTTTTCTCTTGTTTCTTTCCACATAAGAAACTTGAAAGAGAGCAAAATACGCAAGTTTATTAAAGTTGAAAATATGGTGTGATTGAGTTCACAGTATATGAAGGAAAGGAACAGACAGTCAGTCAGTTCTAAGGCAGTTTCAATAACATTGATAAAGAAAAGACTGCTGGTTCAACTCTGGAATGTGAGAAACTATTTTTGGTTTGGTTTAGACCCTCATTGTTACAAATTAATCAAGTGCTCTTTAAAGTCTAGAACTCATTAACTTTATAAGTTTTACTGTTCCCATGACTGAGCCTCACTTAAAATATTCAAGTTTGCTTTAGTAGTTCACCTTGATTCCATTTCTGTCTGTGGTCCACAAGTATCCTCTCCTGTAGACAAAGGGCAAGATGTACTTACTCGAGATTTAAAATATTGTAGATCTGAATGTGGGATAAGTTTATAGCTCAGCTCTCGTTATAAATCAGTAATTTCAGCCAAACTTCCACTTTTTGTAGAAAGAAAATCTGAGGTGGGGGGGTTTAGCCCTGTGGACTCTGCGGAGCACAGTACTCACCATGCTGGATACCTTATTTAAATTTTAGTTTGGTCTGGCTCCTCAAATTCCTGATAGTACCACAAAACTGCGAAAGATATCTTTTAAAATAGTATGAGTTGTTTCCTTTTAGGGCTATTCTAACAGTTCAAATAAAGGGTGATGGTAAGCTGCATATTTGGAGCATGATGTTGTAGACAGGACTTTAAGATGATTCTGTGGCTGCTGTTATGCAGGAAACAGAATTCAATTACCAGAATAGCCCTTTGGCCTTGTAAAATGTAACTGTCGAGATTATGCAGGTCTGTGTGTGACATTTCCCACCGACAGTGCGAGTTACTGTCTCCTATACGAGCACCCTGTGTCGCATGCAGGTTGAAATGTAAGTCTGAGATGACTCCTACACCCTTGAACTGATGCAGCAGTCTCTAATGCCCAAAAGGAGACATTATTGGGAAAGTCCATCACAGAAATGTAGGAGAGAGAGATGTGACAGGACTACCAAATGCACAGTTGCAGAACCTGTAGCTAAAATTCCTGGTTATCTCTTGTTATACACAAAGTTATGCTTAACTGTGTAGGTGCTTGTAAACCTATTATTGTACATGGCCTGCAACAGCTCTGATTTAAGAGGAGAAGAAGGGAAAGTGAAAAATGCACAGAAGTGCTCTGTGGTTTAACTGTGAAGCTTGTATTAAGTTTCTTGACTTTAGAATGAAGATTAATGATTGATAAGTAGTTTGGTCTGTTTCCTCGCCCATGGAAGTAAGAACAGCGTTCAGATATGATGTACTAAAGCAATATATATTATATATTGTGTGGAATAGTTGAAGCTACAGCCTTTACAGAACAGATTGAGATTTGCAATGAAAAGGAAAACTAAACTGAAAAAATATTGAGTGAACAGCAGGGCCCATTTGAGGTGATTACAAAGGATGTTTCTTTATTCTGCCTTTTCTTATGCAACCTGAAAACAGTAGCAGGGGGTTACAAGCAGAGTTCATCACAAAGTTGTCAATCACTGTCATTTAACGTTTTGCAATGGAAGATGTCTTTATTCAAGGACAGCTGGGCAAATCAGAGAAACAGATTTGCAGTTAGTAGTCTGTCCAGCCTACACTAAGCAAACAAGGACAGGGCAGACATACCAGCCTCTCACATAAAAATATAATGGACTCTGCTGACCTCTGTGCCCTCCATTCAGCTTCATTCTCAGTTGTATAAAAGCTTCACTACCCATTCTCAATTTCCTTTAATTACCTACATGATGCAGATAAGAAAATGAACCTCACTTACTTACAGTCAATGATCACAAACAGGAAATTAAGTAGGCAAGTTGTTTAAAATAAGAGGAGTGTTTTGGATGTAAATAAAACATGTGCTGGGGAAGAATTAGGGAAAATGCATTTTCAGGGGTACCAGTTGGTCTGGGCTGACTTGGCTGATCCTCCTTCTTTCTGCTACTTTAAACTGCAAAGCAAAACTAAGTAAAAAATCTCCTTGGTAAATATTCTTTAAAATATCTTTGAAGGAGAAGCCAGTTAAATAAAAAGAGTGAAGCAAACACGCAGCCTTCTATAGGGCTTAAAAAGATTGTGACCTTAGGTTCAGAGAATAAATGACCACAGTTTTCACAAGAGATCTAGCGGAGACATCCAGGATTAAGCAGCAGTTGTCTTTATTCAGTCTTCACTACTAATCTGCAGTTGAGATATGAAATAAGTTAATGACATTCTGATTTTCTTTCCAAACCTTAAATTGTCTAATGGTTGCCATTCCTTTTGCATTGATATCACAGTTTAGACATAGTTTCCTTGCACCATTAAAAAAAATACAAAATTTTGTGCTGTCAGTTGTCAAGGAGTAAAAACCAGCTATCCAACTGCTTTTAGGAATTGTCAGAAAAGGTTCTGTGTCTTAGGATATTGATGAGGGGATATGGTTCTTTGTAAGTCAATTAGGTAGTTCAATTAGGTGTTCTAAAATTGCCATTTTTCTTTACCTCACTCCTCACTGGTTACTGTTGTGAATATTTCATTAATATGGATTTGCAGGAAGTCTGATGAAATTGAAGACTAAAGTGCAAAATATTGAATCTATAGTTTAAGAATATAAAATCCTGAACACTTTGAATTAATGGTCTCTGCTAAGCCTGTAGTTTCAAAGACATTGCCCTTCAGGCTCCCCAAATGACTTTTTATTTTATGACAAAAGAAATACACTGTCTTAAATTACAGATGGAAAAGACATCACATGTTATAAAACTCTTGCCTCACTTGCAAGTTTCATAATTCAGAAAGATAGTTCTCGCTCCAAACTGTATGTACACATGTACATGCAAAAAGAGGATTTTGTGAAGAGAAAAATTGCCAATTAAGTCACAAAACTGATTCTTTAGCCTAAACTATCATTCTTAGGATGTTTCTGTTGAACTCTTTTTCAAAGACATTGGATTTCCTGAGAGGAGAATTGGCATCTCTGCCTGGGATACCAAAACAGTTGTACTTGCTCCTCTCGGCCGCTGTGATGTTGCTACTTATAACTGCATTTAGATTACATGTTGGTGGGCAGCTCCTTTTTGCAACAGTGAGAAAGTTCTTACACAGCTTTCATTTTGGCATGAATAGCATTAATACCACTCTGGAACACAGAGGATGTTTTCACCACCTGCTTAAAATTTTGCGCTTTGTTTTGATCGCTCATCATCAGTTGCTTAGTCACTGACTGCTAAACATTTTGAATAAATACTTGAAAAGAAGCATATAAGAGCTATTCCAAAGCTACTGAGTTTTGAATACCAAGAGAAAAACTCAAAACCTGAAAATTGAAAATATAAGGTTTTGAGTTCTTTATAGCTAACATTAAAATGTTTTTGTGACCCAATGAGGTAGGATACCTGTGGGTCATCCACTACTACTGAATCCATCCAATGAATATATTTATTGCATTGCACTTATTTTCCTCTTTTCTAATGTTAGTATCAGGTATGTGGAAGGAAAAATGTTTAAAATCTATAAGTGTGTCAATAGTTGAATATATTATGTTAGTTATTGTTTTCCCATGTGTGATTTTGATAAATAAGTACACTTTCTAAATATTTAAATGCTGCTATTTTTGTGTTGAAATCTAACTGTAGTAAATTAAATGCATATATTTGAATGCCTCAGTAAGCAGTAACAGTTATTCTGAAGTTAATTACAATGATTAATTTTCATTTTTTTTTAAGAATGCTGACGAGTACACAGATCTGCCTGTGAGACACAATGAAGATCAGATGAACAGTGAACTGGCCAAACACCTTCCAATTGAAGTCAATCCCCATTCATTTGACAGTTCACACACAAAAACACATCTCTTGCTGCAAGCCCACTTCAGTCATGCCATGCTGCCTTGTCCGGATTATGCAACTGATACAAAGACGGTGCTGGACCAAGCAATCAGAATATGCCAGGTATCGTGATTCATTTCAGTATATAACTCTTGTTGGTTTACTGTTTATTGTTAGAGTGTTGCCATATTTTGAATATAGAAGAATCTGAAGATTTCTTGCAATCTTGTGGAGAGTTGATACCTCATGATATTATAACGCCTTGTTTAGGGAGGAACTGGATGCCCATAATCCTTCCCACTTGACAGAACTGGAGGTGAACAAACTTAGAGTAAAAGACAGTCATGCTCTGACTGGAGGCATCTACTGCCATATAATGACCTCTGCTTTCTTTGCAACAGCTTTTTATCTCTGTATTGTGGAATGTTGTATGAGAATCATTCTGGCATGGCTGTGGTCCCTGCAGATTGTTGTGCTGATACTCAAGAACCTGTCTCCCCCGGGTACTTCTACTTTTCTAGCACTATAGTCACTCCCAAGCACAAATATAATGTGTTTTGAAATCTGATTTTGGGTGAAATACGGGGGTTTTCACTATGCTCCTCTACCTAGTTTAAGGATACATCTTCTATGTCCCAATGATCACAGAGTCAAAGAACACATTTTAAAATGCAGGTTTTAAACTCACCCTGGAGACTTGTGGGTTTTTACA
>VYZP01054472.1:6269-35784 GCA_013400635.1 Hypocryptadius cinnamomeus
CCACCGCCCCGCGGCCGTTTGCGCCCGCCCCCGCCATGCCGCGTCCCTGCGCGCTGATTGGCCCGCTCACCACGCCGCTCGGCACGCGGCCGCTGCCCCGCCGCCAATGGGAGCGCAGCGCGGCACCGCCCGCCCTCCTGAGTGGCTGGTTCGGAAGCGTTCAAACTCCATTGGAGGCGGCGGCGCAGGCGCGCGGCGCCCCCGAGGCCGTTGCCCTCAGCTGGGCGGGGCGGTGGCCGCAGTTGGGCGGGGCGGGAAGAGGATGAGGGTGGGCAAAGGGATGGGGATGGAAGCTGCAGTTGTGGGGTGTAACGTGGGTGTCGCATCTTTGTCTAAACCCGCTTTCCCACCCCCAAAGAGGACCTGAGTGTTGAGAAAAAGAACGACAATGCGCTGTCCCGGTCGTCACCCATTCACTGGGAAAGATCAACGGCAGGATCCCGAAGTGCTTTCGTATTCAGTTCTGCTCCCGGGGCTTGGGGTTCGTTTTTAATTTAGGTTGGTTTTTTTGGTTTTTTTGAGGGGTTTTTTTTGAGGTGAAGGGAGGCAATTTAGCCCATTATTACACGTTTTCTGTCCAGAAATACAGAATCAATCAAAAAGCCCCAAATAGTTTGTAAGTATGGTCTAACACAGAGCATAGAATAGACATGGCAGCAGTGAAGGCTGAAGGGTTCTAAGGTTCCTGTGAACTTCCCTGGGTACCCGTGACTGGTTTTTTCAAACCCTCTGGTATTCCCCTCCCTACCCCTCCGACCGCCTTTCTGAGGGAAGTTTTGGATTTGAAGCACAATGTTCCTTTCCGTCAGAATCCGTGACTTGTGATTCTATGATCTGATTGTCATTTTACCTATTTAAATGTTCTGCCTCTTGTAATCATTCTGAGAATATTTACTCAAGCACTGTTCTTTTAATCATATTTAGGAAATCGAGTTAAACAATTCTTCCGTGAGAAGTTAAACAGCTCACCAGTCAGCTGGTGAGAGCTCTGATTATAAATAAACACGGCACAACAAACTCACCAGCACATTGTTAAAAAATCTCCAAACTGTCTCCTGAACAAAACAAGCCATTGCAGTGATGGAACTGATCCATCATAAATACCTCTTCACAAATAAAGATTAAAAAACGCCCAAACAACCAGACAGGCTAGAAATTTCCATGGTGAACTTCATGCAGGTGTTCCTGGGGGAACAGCACAGAACAGCAGTGGAGAAGGAACTACTTTAGAGGAGTGGAAAACCCTCACACACTGCTAAATAATTAATGAAATAAGTACTGCCAAATAATTATTGAAAGCTGAGAACCAGTCTGAACTGAAGGGGATCCCCTGCATGGTGGACAAGGGGCAAATGTTCTGTAAGAATAAAATACTTATTGTATGCTACTTTCTGTAAGTGAAACTTTCCCATTTGACAGTAAAAATGCTACTTAATCAATTGTAGAAGTTGAAGAGTTTTCATTTTCTACAGATGATATTACAGTGGGACTACTGATGCACATGGAGCTCTAGCATTAGTTTATCATGATTAATCCCTCAGGGAAGACCTCAGTGAAACAGCTTCAACTTCCATGACTGTTGGCCTGTTTTTCAGAAGGGAACAAATGAGTAGAGACAGCCTCCAGCGTTCTTACAAGGCATGAAAAATGAAAAATCAGCTGGTGTGCGCAGAGCTTTTAAGATGCAGTCTGATTAATATCTGGATAACTGAGGCTAAAGGAAGGGAACCTGACCACTGTTGTCAACTTAATTACAAGAAAACACTTCTTCTGAAGCTGATTTCTAAGAATGGTCATGTTTGTACTGGGTTAATGATTTGCAAATTAATTCTTTCATATTTGAAAACCTTTATGCAGCTATTGCAGGAATTAACTAATAATCATTAAGGATAAAAAGTCTCGTAAAGAGTACAGAAACTTGCTTTTTCTTTTGCCACATGAATTTATTCTGCACAATACCTTTGTAAGTGTCAATACATTAATTACCAGAAGTAAATACTAGAATAAAAAATATTAGTAAATGTAAGATTGAATTATGAGATACAAGAATAAGATTAAATACTCTGAAAAAATAATAACAAGTTATAAAGGATGTTAATAGTAACCATCAGTTTGTCTAACACTTGTAATTATTTTCATTATTCTCTACCAGCTAGAATTCTTAAAGTCTAAGAGGCTCTCGAAATCCCCTGTGTTTGAGTTCCCCATGATTTTGAGCAAAGACTACCTCAAGTCTTGTGAAATAGCTTTTCTCTGTCCTTGAAATTCCATTCAGTTTTTGCCAAATGCCAAACATCACCATTTACGTTTTCTCACCTGAATTCTTTACTGCAATTTCTAATAAGGGGCCAGAACAGTAAGTAGAATACAAAATCCACTAAAGGTTGAATTTGTATTGCTATAGCTTATGTCAGAGCACATGATGGAACAAAACCAGAAGGGAAAGAATAGAAGTTCTGATGAGAAAATCTCCCCCTGCTTGGTTACAACAAGAAGCAGAAACCAGATAGAGCTTTTCCTCCATATTCTTCTCCATGTTCTTCCTTGCTGGACTCAGAATGGATCAGGAAAGGCCAAATTCATGTATGTGTATATGTAAATACATATGCACATCAAAGAGCACTCGAGGAGCTGGAGCAATCCCGTTCACCCAGGGAAAGAGATAAATGTGCTGGGTACTCTGTGTCTGATGGGGTTCCACCTTCCCAGCTTCCCTGTGGAGGCACCAGAGGCAGACACTGCCAGGCTGAGTGTGAAAGAGAAGATGGATCATTTTCCTTAGCCTCACCCAAACCCCACCCTGTACTAAGTGATGCCTCTTGCCTCTGGAAAACAAAATTCCCCGTCTCTGCCAATGCAGGAGAGTAACTAAGATGGTGGCAGTTTAGGTGTCAGTACTGCACCTGCACAGTTAAGTCTCCCCTAATAGATCCCAGGGAGCTACTGTTGTAAAATATAATGTCTGGTTGTTTGTACACCCTTAGATTCCCTATTCTTCACATGGTTTTTCACAGAACACATAGCTTGTTTGGTGAACAGAATGAATGTTAAGGTGGATGCCATTGGGATGCATAGAGAACCTTACACCTTTGATTTCTCAACTGTCTTTTGCTCTTAAAAAAAAAGTTGAAGTGACCTGCACAATCTTTTTTCACAGTTTTTTAACAAAACCAGGGACCACAGCATATCACAAACTGTAACTCTGTTCCCAATAGAGATGGGGGTGTTTCTCTAGTGAGTATTTACAGTATTTTTATGTACCAGTTGAAACTGTCACTGAAGTGCTAATGCCTACATCTGTGCTAGGGTCAATTGGATGAATGTATTAGTGGATCAAATACCTACAGCTGCTCTATTGTTTGGGATCACATTGGCTAGTACAGCCTACTAAACACCAGTGGGGAGGCTTCCTAGTACTGAGAAGGTGACTGAGGTTACCTGGCTTGTCTAAGGTGACACAGTGAATCACATGCACGTGCTGGATAGGGACCCACAGCTGTGACTCCTGGCAGTTTAAAACACCTCCAGGCAATGTTGCTGCATTGCCAACCTCCCTTCTGTCCTCCCACTGTTCCTTTGTGTGCTGATCTGAACTGCCAGGTGAGAAGGTTAAACAGGTAAGGGGTATTATGTTAAGCAAAGACCTTTCTGGTAGCATCAGCATGTATACATATACATTGGGCTGCAAACTGCTGCGTTGTCTGGTCACATAAATGCCTGTTCCAGCTCAGCAGGTGGAGCTGAGCAGGGATATGCAGGAGAGAGTGAAGACAGCTATGGAGACACCAGCTCCAATGAGTTATAACATCATGTAACAAGACCCTAAGTCCCTGTGCTCTAATCTGTAACACCTATCTGTCACAAATGATAGTAAGAAACCTTTACACAATAAATGAATTCTTGGGTTTTATAATCAGTGTGTTTTACAGGGCTAAAACTATCTTACAGCTCCTGCTTTCAATTAAGTCCCTGACATATTTAGGACAATTACTATGAATAATTTTTATCACAGGAAAGTGTTCTTTGACCTTTACATGCAGTGTAGTATTATTGTGATTTTTTAGTAATCTACAAACTTCTGCATAAGTGTTAACCACTGGATTTAAAGCTGCTGAGCAGTTACAAAGACAGACCCACTACAACAAAAAATAGTAAATTATTTAACCATATGAAAGATTGAAAACAAGGGTGCTTGTTAGTTCATGTTAGTTAGTTTTGAATGTACATGTTACTTGTTTAACACTTGTTAGCATGTTGGGAGGGTGGAGGAAGAAAGCAAAAATCTAAAATGAAATGTTTTTTATGTAAGTGAACACATACCCTCCTACCTGAAGATGGGTTTGCAACTATAGCAATAGTTACAGTAGTGAAAAGGTATTCTTGTTTCTCTTTCCTGTTCTAAAAACATTATTTTCAAACTCTATGAATACTGCCATTAGCATAATGCTTAAAGGGCTGATGCACAGTTAAGAAAATTATAAATAATTACGGCAATTACATTATGATCTGACACATCAAGTCCATATTGTCGAGGGTTTTAAATTACCAGTTACTAAACTGTAAATAAGATTGGAACAGTTTTTTTTTTCTTTAATGGTGATTTCCCTCTCTTTATAGTTCTGTTGCCAACCAGAAATTACAATTCCAAGCAAATGTTTCATGCTACATATGTTAACACAAAAAACAGATTCATTATACTATTAAACACTGTTATATCTTATGGGCAATGAGTTATCAGATTTCAAAGGGCATTTGGTAAGATTGGAACATGTGTCCTTTGTGGTCCAATCTTCCCTAACTTTCATGGATCTATATAGCTTGCATCTCCTTTGGCCCCCATTTTTGTTAGAACTGTATGCTTAACCACACACAAGTACATCTACTGTGAATATCATCCTCTTCTAACCAGAGAGAAAAGCAGTTAAGAGAGAAGTGTACTACATACAAACTAAAAGGCATGTACTTTTTTATAGCCATCTCTGACTCCTGCCACCTTTTCTACCACCTTTTTAAAATGGGGAATTTAGAAAATGCCAGCTGGTAAGTTAGGTTACCTCTGTTTCTTGTCAGACCTCCCTAAGGTTTGTTTTTTCTTTGGTTTACATTCAATAATTTTCTCCCTCTATCACCTTTAACTACTTTATTCACTTTTCTTTTTCACTACTTTTTAATTTCCCTTTTCCTCAAAGGCCATCTCTCCCCGTGATACCTAGCCATGATATCTGCATGATTGCCTTCACAAGTCTGAGTTTTGCTTCTTTTGTTGGCTTCTCTGTTCTAGGTTCTTGATCATTTATCATGGCTGCTTTTGCTATGCTTAATCTTCAGTTTGAACATCCCCTTCCTATGAACTACCAAAATTAAAGTCTTGAGCTCATACTTTGTTTCTCCTTTGTTATGATCTGGGATGCACATAAGAATTCAAGTTTTGTTGCTTTCTAATCACTGGCCCAAATTTCAGCTTTTTGTCATGGAAGTTGGATTTGTGTTTCTGTTATTTTTTGAACATCCACATTGCCCAGGAAAGATACAAATCCGTACCCTTTGGAAACACCAGTTCTGTCAGTAATTACTATCACCTCATGATACACAGTATTGTATAATTTAAAGAAACTCCAAATTTCAACTTCGTTCACCCTTAAATAAATTCTACCAACCAAGACTGTGTTTGGCATGATTTTTCCTTCTAGCAAAACATGACCCTGACTGACTGTTGATAAATGGGTGTTACCTTCTGAAGTACTTGCACAGTGGGTCTCTGCATTTGCATACATCCTTCACAGAAGCTGAGGCTGTGCCCACACACTAAAAAAAAATGAGGCTTCTAAAACAAAACCAATATGGACTTTTCTGAAAAACACCCAAAACAAACCAAACCTGCAGACAGGGGTTTGGGGGACGGCAGGGAGGGAGGCAGGGGGAGGTTTTGGGGTTTTTTTCCCCAGAAGTGGATAAAGGCAGCTGTGTACAGACTTCTGCCATATGGGTTGTGTACAATGGATCTCATCTGGATTGACATGGGACTGCTTTCTATTTGAATCTGTATAGGCTACCTTGAGCCCAGGTAATTCTCTCAGGTACTGGATACTCTTGTCCATGGCGTTCCACCTGCCTGGGCACTAGACCATCCTGGAAAGGATACATGCTTGACAGGAGTCATCAGAACACTAAAGGACATGTTCAGCACACTGAATTCTTTCACATATCAGGTGGCTTATCTGCCAGTATCTCCTGTTCAGCTTCCAATTTCTTGCTCAGTGCAAGTTTTAGATAAGCCTTTCCACGCATCATTATCATTGTTAAAAGGTTAAGTCTTTACCTCATTTCAGCCCTGCTGACTGCTTGCCATCTGACTTAACCTGGCCACTGACAGAGAGCTTTAGCTCCACAGTGTGTCTGCAGCCTGAAATCCAGGATCTAAGCTGAAATATTGGTCTTCCAACAACAAAGAATTCATTGGGAAGAAATTCCACTGTTATTTACTATACATATATATTTGTAATATGTATATGTACATGTAAGTTTTATGCATGTACTTATCTGAGAATCTATATACTTGATTTGTGTTGTGTTCGCTTACCAGTCAAACAATTTATTAGACAGAGATTAAGATCCCTTATACCATTCGTGACAAAGTAATCAAATCACTTATTAGCCTCTACCTGTCTTAATGCTGTCTCTAAAATCTTCCAGTGTTTCTCTGTGAAAAGTTTGATTATTTAAGACAAAAGTACACTTCCTTATCTTACCCTCACCATAACCACCTCAACATTAGTTCTGCTATTGTTACAGGCAAGCTCTGCAGTGACTTTTCAGTCACCCAACTAATTGTAGTAGGACACCCATCTCAAACAGCCATAGTTTATGAGCCACTAACTGAAATGATCCAACAGACTAAGTATGGAAGGAAGAAACAACTGCTCTCTACATCTTAATAATTTTGGTTATCATTTTATCTCCTCACCTCTTCCAAGTCTAAATGTCAATGGTTTTATTGATATTTCCTACACTATTTTTGTATTAATCCTTTCCAGACATTTTTTATGTATTTCAAGTCTTTCCAGAGCATCTAGCTTATCATGCAAATGACAGCATAAAAAATAATATTTATATATACACCTCTCAGCATCCCAGACTGCTCTAACTCAGAGCAAGTTCCCTGTTTGTTTTGACCATAAGTGAGAATGAGAATCAGAGCTTTTTTAGAAACAATATACAGATTACAAAAAGCTGAGACACATCTAGCTGAGGTTTTATTCTTTTTTATTCTTAATCTGCAGTTTTGGAGTGCTCTCATATCCAAGCATGGTCTTAGACCTATTTCACAGAGATAAGCAAATATTAATGGCTCAATTCAAGTTAAAGAGGTTTGTGACAGTCCCAAACCCACATTTTAGATTATGACATTAGCTCTTTGCTTTCTCAAGAAACCATTTATCTCTGAGTGGTGACAAAGTACTTTCAATGGGGTGCCCACAGTCAGACACATAAATCCACACTGAGATGCATGAAGATTATCAAAAGTGGGCAGCCACTAAAGCATCTACAAATCAGTGGTGTATACTGACTTCAAGGCAAGCTGAAAAACTAAGTTCTGCTAAAAGCCAGTACTTTTTTTTTTGTTAGCGTTGGGTTGTTTTTTCAGGGTTTTTTGTTTGTTTGTTTGTTTGTTTTTTTCCAAGAGGCCACTTCTCAGAAATTTGAAGACCTAATACCATACTAAATGGTATATTCAAAAATATCCAAATTGGTAATCCATGAAAACTGTAAAAATGTTATTCATTCTGTCATTGGACAGCAGTAACATTTGCATAGTAAGCTACATTCATCATCCCAAACCCCTTTGGAGTACTGGCAACCATGGAATCAAAAGTTCATTACTTTATTCACAAATACTAAAAAGTTTCTTGTTTTACTGCCATCATTGGAGACCTGAAAAGAGACACAGGTATTAAACAGGTCCTCAGGCAGAATACAACCCTAAGAAAACTAGAATATTCAACACAGTGTAGTTTATTTGCACAGATAATCAACCAAGACTTTTTCTGGACTGCAAGACTGGGTGCCTTAGTTGTGATAAGCCATAGAGTATTATAACATGTTAGCTCATGCTTGGTGGCAACAGGTTTGTTTTCCAAGGTTGTGTAATCCAAATTCCTTTTCTAAGAGATGATTTTGAGAAGCACTATTAAATGGAGTAATTAATGAGTGCACTGAATACTAGAGAAGTAATTTTATATTTTTGAGCTACAAACATGTTAAGTATCAATTTATAAAGAACTAATATGATTTTAGGAATGGCAATTTCTGCTAGCACACTAAGTTTCTGCTTACATTACAATCAGGTCAGTGTACCGAGCTGTAGCACATGACAGAGATTTTAGGAACACAGTTAAGGTCACATTTACAATACAAATAGGGAATGTGTTGCAACTGCATTCTTTGATTTGATTGTAATGTAGATGACTGTAAAGCTAATTAAACATCATCTACTGTTCAGAGGAAAAACCACCAGCTGTTGCTTAAGCACATTTTAAAGACAGTTTTGTGTGAAACAGGTTATGACACGGTTTCACCAACCAACAAGGACTAAGATTTTTCCATGTTATAACAAGATTCTTTAACACACTCAAAATATGTTTAATACAGGTTTTTCTATCAAGGTGCTACGACACTTCAAAATTCCTTGCACAGTTTCATAACACATGTCTCCTATATTTTGCCATAGATAAAGTCAGCTTTCCTCTGCTGATAGTGAATCATTTGGTCAAGCTGAATGGTGTTGGGTTTTATTTTCATGAGGGTTTGAGAAAACACTGAGGCCTACCAAATCCAAAATTTGGGTAAAAAAAAAAAAGTCTCTCTCCTCTATGTTGCTTTCATCTGGAAATCAAAAAAGCACCTTTTTAAGATCACTATCATTATCTCAGTTTTCAGACAAGAAAACAGGCACAGGGATGTGCTGCTACATGCCCAACATCAGCCAAAAAACTGGTAGCTAAGGTAACTGAGGTACAGTCCTATGTCAGTTATTTCCTATTTGTTGAGATGTTTCTATTTGTATGTTATTTAGATACTTACTGTATTTTGTAGAGCACTTAATACAATAATCCTGGTGATACTGTACAAGGATCCAGTGTAAAAATTTAATTATACCAGAGCAGAGGAAATATTCTTGAGATAGAATCCATAAATCATTACAACAAGTCAATAAAATCTCTAAATATAATTTAGAGGTGCCATGTTTTCAGGTAAAAAAAATTGCTGTAAAATTTCCTAGCAGCATAGAAAGTACCTAATCCAGCTCACATATGACTGGTACAAGATTAACCATCAAAGTTTCCTGGACAAATTTGAACCAGCACAGGCATCTGGAACCAAATCAATAACTTATATCTTGTAATCTTTGTAATTTGTAAAAATATTTTTTTACCTTGAATTCTTGAAACAGTTTAAGTAACACCTAAGCTAGTTTTAGTCTTTTATTAAATCACTCCCCAACTAGCAGATAAGAACAGTTAGTTTTAATCCCAAGTTCATATACTCCTGACTTCTCTCGAGGAACAAAGATATATGTAAAGATTGCAGGGTTTAATAGTCCTAGAAAACTGTAGTAGCACCAACACAGCAGATTTGCATATGGAAACCTCTTTGCAGGAAGTGGCTATAATGTCTGGGAAGTTCGGTGTTTTAAAGAACCTACTGCTACAATCTCTGAAAGTCTAATACAGATATCAATCACTGCATTAAGTAATCTCATGAAAAATAATGATCATCACAGTTCTCAGTTTCGGGAGCTTCTCTTGGTTGGGTAAATTTGCAATGCATTTTAATTTGCAGAGTTTGTTGAGCTGACCTTGCTCTTGCTGAGAAGCAGTATGATTTTATTTATTCTAGTTAATTTTATTTCTTCTAGGGGACCTGATCCTGCGGGTAACCAATACGTCAAATCTGCCCCCCAGAATTGTCCCATCCTTCAGCGTGTCAGTGATTCTTGCAACATTGTTTCTTTTGCAGTTAAGCTCCCTAAACAAGTTTATTTCAAATGCTGAGAGACCTGAGAAAGTGAAAGTGACCAGCTGCCAACCAGGAATCCGACTAAAAGGTGTTAGGGAGCCAGCTCACCACGTTGAGGCACAGATGCAAAAGTCAGTATTTACTGGGTTAAGAACAGCATCCTTACACCTGGCCCATCATGGGGAGGACAGGACAGCAACCAAAAAAGTCGAATCCTAGTTTTGATGTGTACTACCCTCTTTTGTAACTTTCTACTCAGTAAGGTAATCCCTTTTCTGTACCAGTTCAGAGCACAGCGGCTCCATGATCCATTTTATCATCTCCTTCTGACACCTGAAATTTCTTCCAGATTGTTATACTAAGCTCTCATATCTACTCAGGGTCAAGTACAATTCAAGTTTAAATCTTAAATGGTGTCACTTCTTAGTGCTTCAGTGTAGCTGTATGTAAAATGGCGATAATTACTTACTTCATTAAGGTGTGGTGCTTGTAAAATGCTTGAGAGTCTCAGATGAAAAGAAGTGCTTGCAAAATGTAATTATAATATTATTATGCCAGAGGTAAAGCATTGACTTGTGATTCCATGCACAGTGTTTAAATACAATTACTTATCTATCAAAATCAAGAATCTGTGCTATTTCTCCTTCTCTCAGCTCCTGATCCTCTTACCATTAATAATCTGCGTAATCCTGACTCCAGTGAATCTGCTCATTTACTCCTTCAGTAGGGTGTACAAGAAACAAACAGTAACAGCAACTCCAAAATAGTATCGATTCTGATTATCACTATTTTTAATATCTTCCTCTGTTTGCAAGAGTCCTTAACTTTCTCAAAGTGTCACAGTTGTTTTAAAGGGATACCTGCCTTTGACATTTCTTTAGATGCCCATTGGTACCAGAGATATTTGTACACACTTTCTAGAATGTGGATTATTTTTGGAAAGTGGATAATTTTAAATAAGTGTAGTTTTTCAGGCAAAAATAATTTTGCAAATTGCCCATTAGCTCTGATGCACAAGACCATCTACACATAATTTCTAATATTCACATTGCTGTTAAGCTGATTTGGTGTGATATATTCAACACTGTTGGTAGCCTCAACCTTCCTGACAGTATTCCTACAGTGTGATGTGTTCCCTGATCCTTTTGCGATTTATACCAGGCATCAGATGGGCTTTCCCACATCTGCCAAGTCCTGGGCATTTTGTGTAATTACAAACCACCACGTTTTAGGCCAACTTCAGGTTTTCTCCTGCTTGCTTTCCAGCAAAGCACAGAGGCATGAGGGCAGCATCATGAGTGTTTTCCCATCAGGGGTATTTTACCCTCTGTGCAGCTGGAAGAGCAGGGGTAACCACACTTCTACAGGCGAGGGTCACACAGTAAGCAGGAGACCGAAAGGGCTGAGATGGGAAGAGCAGAAGCAAACACAGGGAGGAATGGAGAGAAACGATGCTGCCGCGCAAGGCTGCAGGAAATGGACAGGGAGTTAAGGAAGAGCAGAGAAGTGGTTACGGAGAAGCAGGGCGGCACCGCGCCTTCGTACGGGAGGGCTGGAAGGAGGATCTCAGGAGCTTCCCGGCCCACGCGCGCAGAGCCCGTCTCAGCTCCCTGCCCACCCATTCCCAAAGTCTGTCTGGGGGTGCTCCCCCAGCTTCCCCGGGGCTCCCGTGCGGGCCGGGCCGACACGTGCGTGGAGCCCCAAGGCGGGAGGGCCGGGAAGGAGCCGGCACCCGCACCTGGCAGCTCTGCCCTCCTCGGGAGAGCCGCCGCCGGCACCCGCCGGATTGGCAGGAGCCTGCGCCCTCCTCTTCCTCCCTCCTTTTCCCTCCTCCGCGGGGTGGGTTTCAACCCTCCTCCGCCTTCCTTGGGGAGGGGGTAAGAGTTAAAAAAGAAAAAAGAAAGAAAGAAAGAAAGAAGGAGAAAGAGAAAAGAAATCCCAAGTCGCGTCCCCGACGTCTCCGGGCCCCGCGGCCGCAGCGGCCGCCCCACATTCCTGGCATTCCTGGGCCGTGACTCCCCGCGCGAGGGCAGCCGCTGCTCGCGGGCCGGGACCGCCGCCTCCCGCGGGTGCGCACAAAGCCGGAGCCGCCGCGCTGCCCAGCAGGTAAGGAGCCGCCGCCGAGTTCGCTCGAGTTCGGGCGCGTCCCCGCGCAGACTTTGAAACAGCCCGAGCAGTGCCTCGCACTCGCAGTGTGCGCTCGGCAGCCTTTGCACGCTGTGCGCGGCAGCGGGCTAGCACAGCTCCGCCGGGTGTGCACCGCTGTCTGTGCGCCACCAAAATAGCCATGCTTGGGTTACAAATGCCGGTCGGTGACCTGCGATAAGCGAGCCTTGGACGGTCCGTGCAGCCAGTGAATTTAATCTGTTAGACACTCAGATAACACGGCATTTGTCTAGTCGAGAGGTATTTGTAAATAGCGAAGATCGGCTATTTACAGGGCTCCGTGCTGGGCTGCCTCTATTTACATCGCGGCATGCCCGTGTCTGCCTTCCCCTCCGCCCGGGGCTTTACCTTGCTCTTTGTTAGTTACAGTCAAGCCTAAACTGGCCGTCTTCGGCAAGTCTGTAACTCTGCCGAGTGCTGCAGCAAAGACCGCAGCGAGGCAGAGAAGAGTGACATCTGCTCTCGTTTCTGATGTGGCAAAGTTGATGAATTGTTAAGATCTCAAACCAGCTCACTTTATTGGGGTGTATTTGGGACGAGTGTTACATAATGTATGTGTGGTATGTGGATATGATGTATGCTGGAGCTTTCCTATCGAGTGTTTTTTATCTCTCTGATTTGCATGAAATAATCATATGCTTCCATTATAAGCAACTCCTTGGTTGTTTGTAACTTTAACAAGGTGGGAACAGTGACCCGTAAAAGGCTCAGATTCAATATGTTGTTGCCCGAGAAGTTTTCTGGGATTTTTGGCACGTAGCCTGAAACCATAGAAGAAATGCTTTTACCAGAAGCCAGGTTTTTTTTCTTTAAACTCTATGCAGATAGTTGCTACAGGGTTTGGTTATTCCAAAAACACTGTTACATGCTGCAGTTCTTCAGAGTTTGGAAAAATATTCGTATAAAATGGTTCCCCCCCCAAATCACAAGTCATCACCTGCCAACTTCCATATTATGAAAGGAGATAGCTCTTTTTGAGGACAGATGTGAGGGGAGGCAGTCCCAGGAGGGACTGTGTTCTCATTACCCAGCTGAGAATGTCCCATCAAATATGAGTGACAAAATACAGATTAAACAGCTTTTGCTCTTGGCCTCTGGAGGTTTTGTTGCTGACATCTAGTAGTTGTTACGTGGTATAAAATAGAGCGTGTGTTGACATTATAGTAATGCCAATAAGCTTTAGGAGCTGTTCTGTTACTGGCACTACTTGAACTCTTTCTGGTATCTTTAGAAGGCTGTATCAGAGTTGCTTACAGACAGAGGGCACTTGTGTATATCCCACGGGTCATGATACAAAACTTGGGAGCTTTGCAAATTTATGGGCTGAACCACGGCCCATCAGCTAAGAGATAGTCCCTAAAATCTGTGGCAGAGCTTGTAGGCCATCAGTTCTGCCAGTGCATTTGTGTGTGGGAAGCTGTATAAAGTACGTCTGCCTTGATGCATCCTCAAGGAATCCAGTGGTGCATACCAAGGCCAGAGCGAGGGCTGCTGGGCTGATCTCTGTACTGAGCAATATGAGCTTTTGTATGTACATTATATTTAGAGTTTTACACATGCCTTTTAAATGTGTCTGTAATAGTAGCAGGAGTAGCTTTGGTGCAGCATTGTTCATGAGGGTTAATTAGCAACCAGTGTTAGTACTAATGACCGACTTTTCTCCTGGTCATTCTCGTCCAGCAGAAGCCCATGAGTCAGTTATTGTAACTTAGGTATGGAATGGCTTTCTATGAAATGCATCTACTCCTGTGCACTTAGCAAATTGCTTTGGCCAACAGTGGCTCCTCCAATCATGGAGAAAGTATTTTACATATATACACACAAATAGACTTGTGTGCATAGTTCTGATAACTCTATGGCTTCCTTTTTCTGTGTTTATAGAGCTGAGCCAATCTGCTGCTCTTCGTTCTGTTTCTCATCATATGCAGTGAGGCTGTGTTTGATTAATTGTTACTTAAGTAGCTCATTTTAATATGGATTTACATTTAGCATAGGTATATGCAGTATGAAAAGTGTACTTGAACTCCATCTCCTCAGCTGGAAGCAAATCCTCTGTTGCAAGGGTTTGTCAGCTGAGGGGGAAACGTATAAACTGCTGGTAGTGTACAATGGGTACAAAGTTTTCAGCAGGCAGTGCTGCTCAGCAGCATATATGTCCTAGTCCTGCAAAGACCCACCCATGTGTTTCAATTTACCTTGCCTTTCAAATGCCTTTGAAACCATGGGATTTCTTTTATATATGTAATAATAAACGTGTATACAAATCCTTGCAGGAGCCAGGCTATAATACTTAGTGTGCAGTATATTTACACAGTGCGTGTGTATCCGGCTCAGTTGTAAGATTTCAGTAAAGGCCTAATTTTTATGCTGAGCAGATGCCATAGAAGTTTTTTTTATGTCTAAGTCCACTGTGAAGTACAGCATACCTTCGCCTATTATGCTTTGTGGAGTTCCATTGGAACAGATCCTGATCTTTGAAAATAAAGCAGTACCGTGTAGATTTTCCTCCTGTGAGGAGGGAGTACGATACAGGATTGTGCACAAGATTCTCTGAAGTTTTATGTGAAAAAGTCAGGTTTCTTTTTTAAAATCTACTGGTTTTCTATTCAGAGACTTCATGAAAGCTGCTGCCTCCACCTATGAAATTGTTAAAAATATATATTAAAAAACAAGAATTAAAGAGTAGTTCCTAAAGGAATGGAGGTAGACTGAAGCTGAAGTCTATGTTTGTGGTAAAAATATGATTTTGGTTTCATTGTCTAACCCCTATCCTCCTGTGCTTGGTGCAGGGGACCTTAAAACTCAGTGGGCCTGGTACAGCTTCCTCTGGTAGTGCTGGATTCAGTCCATGTCCAGAGCAAGTGTAGCCTGTCCCATGGGGTGCCCTTGCTCTCCTTAAAGCCTTTTGGTTTGCTGTGCACGTGGAGCTGAAGAGGTGATCTGTGAGGAGATATGTCACACCCTCTGAAGGAATAGGGCTCCTCACCAATGTGGAGATAGCCCCAGGAGCAGGAACTGCAGTCCATGACTCTTCCCCTTTTGCTTTGGGCTGTCGGCGGCGATGAGGAGAAATCAGGAATGTAAAAGGAATTAGGGACACAAGATTATGGTGCAGCACAAAATATGTAAAAGGAAGTGCATATTTGTTCTAAAATGTATTTCCTACCTTATCATGGCTGTCCTAATAAGCAGCTGAACATGTTATTGTCAGCTATATGTGAATACCTAAGTGACTGTAAATTTAGCTAACATTAAGAAGGTTTTCTGACCAATGGACTTTTCTGGAGGATGTTGGATATATGACGTAATGAATGCATGCTGGCTTGGGAAGAAGAGAATGCTGACCCCTCTGATGTCCTGTAGCCATTGTGACAGTCTTATTTTCTGCTCATGTAAAGAGTTTAGGTACCGAGCTTTGCTCAACACCAAGCACATCTTCTGGAAACTGCAACTCTTCTTTCTAATTCTCACTCAGTCTGCTTGTCCTTATGACTAACTTTTTTATTTTGTCAGTAACAATGTAAACCTAAAATTACATTATGTGATGTATAAACACCTCTGAAAAGAGGGTGGTGAACATGCGTGTTGGTGATCTAATAAATTAGATGAATGATGGTGTGCCAAAACTTGCTAATGATGCAAAAGTATTTGGATTAGGCAAGATTGAAGAAGACTGAGAAATTGTAAAGGGAATCCAAGAAAGCTGGGTGAAAGGGAAGCATAGCAGATGATGTTGATAAATTCAAGAATATGCATGTTAGATGGAATAATCAAATTACTTGTTCTTGTTACTGGATTGTAAATTAACTATATTTATGAAGGTGGAGAGGAAGATTTCAACAATGTTTTATTTGAACTTGTGTGCCTTCTTAATGCTTAGTGTTGGGCCGAAGAAAAATGCCGCAGTTGTTTTGCAATATTGTGTCAATGAGACAAAGGATGTTATTGAACTGGTGCTCAAATTCACCTGGAATAATCAGTTTGTGGTCTCCTATCACAGGAGAGTGATTGAAAAATATTCATATGACATTGAACAGAAAATATTAATATAGGACTGTTTCAAGAGGGTCAGTTAGAGGAGGTAGGATGTATATGTGCAAAATAGTCCTTGACCATTACCCTTTGATACAATGACTTGTTATAGGGAGTAGTTTGAAAGACAAAGTGTATAATACTTCTAAATCACCATTTCTGGTGTATACCACCAAAGGAAATCATATAAACCAAAGCCTGTTAGGATGAACAAGATTAGTGTTCCTAGGGACAGGAAGAACAGTCACAGCTACAATGAAGAGATGTTAACTGTACAGCTCTAGGGGGTAAATCAGCCCTATCTGACAGGGACTGAGAAATTTCTCTTAGGACAGATGATGCTATATGTGCCTGTTGTGATATCTTGTATGTTTTCTCTCAGAGTAAGCTGCTCTTAGAAAAAGGGTATTGGGCTGATGATTAGACACACTATAGTAATTTAGTTTCTCTATTGTACTGTGAATTATGTTGATTTTAATTACATATTCATGCAGGGGGAGTTGACAGATTAATTTTTTTGTATATGTTCAGGTTTCGTGGAAAGGATGTCTTGGACTTTAAGTCTTTAACACATTCAGGTTTGATGTTTTAACTTATTGCGATGTGCTCTGCTGTGGCCTGGGCTGGCATAGAGAAGGACAGAAGTGATGGTTAGGCTTCATTTAAAAGGCAGATAGCACTGCTGTTTGTTATTTGTCAATTTGGTTATGATTTCTAGTATGTTTTCCGATGGAAAAAGGGTATTTTAAAATTTGGGTAGTTAATATAGTTTCAGTTTCTGAATCAGAATGATAGTTCTGTGGCTGTGAGAAGCACAAGGACTGGTTCATGAAGGTAACTAGATCTCTTGCAGCTTAGTGGGTGTTTCGAAGAAAATACTGCCAAAGCAGTAGTATACCAACACCATGATATACTTGATTCTTGCATATCTATCAGCTGGGGGAAAGATTGATTTAGTAGCAGGCATTGTGTTTCATCTAAAATCAACACCTCATATTAACAGATAGTGTATGTAGTGTATAACATAGTTAAGAGTTGTCCATAGAAGTTTCAGAAAACTATGTTATAGCTTAAAGAATAAAAAGCCAGGACTTGTGCAACTTTTAGTTGGTCTAACCAGCCAGAATGAGCTGTCTTACAGCCTGTCTGCCTTGCAGCTATCTGCAAAATAAGATGTGGACTGACTTTGCCTTCCCTGTTGAAAAGGCTGAAGCTGTTCTGAAGGGGGCCTCATGCTGCTTTTTGAACTTAGAAAATAAGGTTTATGGGAAGGCTGTCATTTGTAAAGGTGCATAAGAGTGATGTTCTCTCCTGGGACATTCTTTGGCCATTGGGCTGGATTCAAAGCATATCTCTCTGAAGGACAAAGGGTAGGGCCTTAGCCCAGGAGAAGTTGGCAGTGTAGGAGAGGCAGGAGGCTACCAGTAGTTGTTTTAACTTGTGTTTGTGAAATTCTTTCTTGTTTTTACAACTGAGAAAATACTTTGCATTCCTAAGGTTTTTGAGATTAGCTCTTATCATGGAACTCCCTCTTTTGAGAGGAGGCATTCACTACCTTGTAGATAAAATGCCTTTAGGTTTTTATTGGTGATGATAATTGAGCCAGGTTTTTGGACAAGCCTGGGCAAAATCAGGGGACTTTGCCAATCAGAGATTCAACAGATAGAAGCCAGATCCTGTTTTTGATGGTTGGTGCCATTTTGATTTTGACCTCGTCACACAGGACTTTCATTTGTCCTTTCAGTGCAAAATGTGTCCTGTTGGTGGTGGAAACCCTGCATTTTCTGGGTATGTGATATACAGTGCTTATCTCAGGTGCTTTGAAAGGGAGACAGTGTGTAAAGGAATGTCTACACAAAACATTGTGCCTGTTGTTTACCAGAACAGAGGGAGAGGAGAGGGGAAAGCAATGTATTTAGGCTGAATTTGCCTTGTGCTGAGGTGGAGTGAAACTTCTGATGCCTTCAGATGGATCAGGTCTTGAAAGTCCTACCTCAAACATAGAAAAGAGGCATTTCAGGGACAGTCTGACTTCTCCATTAAGGGCTTTGCAAAATGCCCCATATGAACAGACCTGCCTCAGGAAGAAAAACCCTGATGAGCTTTAGGGGTGGGAATTTATTTGAAAGGTTCTGGAAAATGGGTACCTGAAATGATAGTATTTTTTCTTTTATTTTTCTTGTTTTTCCTAGTTTGGCATACTTTTAAGAGCTACTGAGTGTAATTGATCTCTATTTACATTCCTTATAGTGTTGTGAAGATTGTTTGTTTAGGAAGATGCTTTGGTCAGCTTACCAGGTAAAGAAATTATCTGCTGATTGAAGGGGATGGCTGGTGTAGTCTGCTGCTGGTAGACAGAAATATTTATTGACAGAGCTTCAGAGCTCTGTCAGTTTCAGAATGGAGGGTGGACAGGGCAAGTTTCTGCTTGTGAATAAAACAACTCATGTACACATATTTGAGTAAAGTTCCTGTGATTCCTTCCACCTCTGCCAAGACTGCTGTGGGAATCTGTGACAGCAGAGGAAGCTAAATTACAGTATTGATGTGCTGCTGTTCCCCACTTTGTTGTGGTTGACAATGACAGGGTTTTTTTGCGAGTTCTCTTCCATGTATCCATGTTCCCCTTTTTAGCTTGGTGCCCCAAAATGCATCAGTGCAGAGCTGGAAACCTTGTTTGTAGAACAGAACTGAAATATTGCAGAAGAGCATTATTGAGGTGAGATAACATTTAACATCCAAATGGTAAGTATGTTGATTGCTAGCAATTTCACTTCATTTTTTTTTTATCATCTTTCTTTCTGACAAGGGGGAAATAAGACAAAAGCTGCCATTTAAAGAAGGATGTTGTTTTTAATTTTTGCATATTTTAGGGCTTTTGCTATGCAGTTTGGTGCTGCATGCTGCTTAACATTATCGACAAAGAAGTGTTTAAATGTGGTGTTGTGTATGGAGAAATACATCTCAATTTATAAGTAATGTTTTTGCATTCCTTTCTGTATTGTAGAATGTACTGGGAAGTTTACAAATAGGAAAAGACAAAATAGATGTTTTGAATTACATTCTAAGGAAGAGGAGAAGAAATGGTTTGGTGCAATAGGCAAATAGAGTGCTGGGGTATGCTAGCCTGTATTATTAAGGATTTTGGTTTCTTTGGTCATAGCCTGCCCTCTGAAGCTGGTTCACCTCTTGAAAGCTTTTCTGGTTTCCACATTTGATTAGGAAATTGCCATGTGCATTTGAACATGCAAATTCAGAAATGCAGATTTATGGTTCAGTAATTGAGACAGTTGTTATGGAAGAAAATTACTGATACCGCCTCAGGACTTGCTTGACTTCGTGAAGTGATGAGCATTTCTCTGAAGCTGGAATGAAAAGAAGCACCTCCAAGGAGAATGCAGTAGCTGGGGATAGGAGATCTTCTCTGCTAGCTGTGTGTTAGTTTTGCTCTAGCTGCTCTTGTTCCTTGCTGCGGATGTACTAGCCTAAAACTGTTGGTCACAGAATGGCTCTGAGTTCTTGTAGTATACATTTGCGTGTAACTTTTCACTGCTGAAAGGGTAAATTATTACTCTGGATAGGCTGAGCTTTCAAAACCTTGTCTAACGATGGCCTGGTTGTCTCTTTTGATGTACAGATGGGTTTATCTGGAGAGACTGATGTAGTCATGCAGTTTTTCCTTGAACCTGACTTAGGTATGAAGACTGCCACCCATGCACTAATTAATCTGTCAAAACATCTGACAAGGGGTGGGTGCACATTGGAGACAATTAGTCATTTTGTCTATTAGTTAATAATATCAACTTTAGTTGATGTTATGTAAGGTTTCTAACCTACCTTTGTAATTTCAGCTTGTGTTACAGTAGAAGTTTGTTACACATGGCTTAACTTCCATGTTAGCTTTGTGTGATTAGTGTCCCTTGCAAATATCACTAGTTCTCTGCATACAGCTGTGAAATTCTGCATTTCCTACCCCCCATGCATTCAGCAATATGCTGGTCATGACTGACTGGACTATGAGCTGGTGATAATAAAGTCCTTTGCATGTAAATATGTTCAATAAGAGGGGCATTCAGGTAACATTGTCCCCTGTTAAATGCCACTTAATTTTGCTTTCTCTGCTCTCTTAAATAGTGTGGATTTAGAAAGGAATTTATTTTTTTACTTGGGATGGAATCAGAGCAAGCCCATTTGTCAGTCTCTTCATGTTGTATGTTTCAATCAAAGAGAGCAGCAGAGGATAGGACAATGAAGATATCCTCCATTATTCCAATAGTTTCTTATGATGAAGAAAACAAGTTTGTGCATGTTTATCTCAAGAAGGCTTTTCACCACAACCTGAGCACCCTGTGGCAGTGGTTTTGAAAGCAGAACATGTTAGTTTTGTTGAGTGCCTTTTGCAAAGGTTAAGATACGTTAATGAAAATAACATTTAAAACTTACATGTTGAAAAACACCCTTTGGTAATACAGTTAATAAAATAATTTTGGAAGTTCAAGGCAGAATCTAGCTTGTTTATTAGGAAAACTTCCCAATAATAAGCTCTATGATTTATAGTATTAGTTTCTTAGAAATAGCTCTGTTGTGGGAACTGTGTTAAAATAAGACTCAACAGTCCACTGAAGCATTCACTGAAGAGTCAAAGTCTTTGTCAGACAAATGGACAAGGTTCTGGCTTTGTAATCAAAGAGGTCACTTTCTTCATAGTGGTTTGAAATAATAAAGTATTTTTTAATTTAAAAACCTGTGATATTAGCTCAAGTAATTGTTATTTTTTTGCCATTCTTTTAGGGATAAAGATAAATTGGGTTACTGACCTTTGGAAAAAATCAAGGTTTTCTTGGTTGTTTTGTGGGGTTTCTTTTTTTGCTTAAATATTTAAGCCCATTTTTTAGCAAAGGATCTGGTAAAATGGTAGTATAAAACCAATCCAGAAATCTTGTAAGTAAGTACTTTTGACAGTGCAGTGTTTTGGGGCCTTCATGAACAAAGTGACCTCCTTTGCAGTACTTCATACCTTCATATCTGTACTTTGGTAGACACATTTGCTTTATCCCAAGGCATTTGACAGGCCATGCATTCATCCACCCGTGTGTGTTCCTGCCCTGCCTGTGGCTGTCTTGAGGTGTGATGCCCAGGAATGTTTCACGTTGGCCACCTGGGTGCTTTGTACACCAAGTTCCCTTGAGCATCATTCAGCCTGCTCTCTGCAATATGCTCCAAGCAATGTCCTAAATGCCTCTCACAGAGAACCAATGTGGATAGGGACTGTTTGGGTGATGACTTAAATGTAGATTTTCTTCACTGTTATCTCAGTGAAGTTATTATACTGGTATGTGTGGTGATTTCTGTGTACAGCGGTCAAACCTAAAAGAATTGAATCAGGGTAACAAACTCATAGGGCTGGGTATCAAGTGCTAACTGCACAGAAAGGGGCTCTGCACCCAACAGTGCAGAATCTTTTCTGGATGATGTTGTCAGTGATGGGTATTGTGTTTAGCCTTTATGCGGTGATTCCTCTACCCATTAGGAAAAGAGATGGAGGAGAGCTTGAAATGTTTGTGGGGTTTTTGTAGTTTTGTTTTGTTTTAAAACATATCTCATCCTCATAATGGTAGAGATATATAGGAAAGGTAAATGGAGTTTATAAAATAACAAAGGTATATGGCTTTTAAGAGTAGTTCTGTCAACAGATGATGACCATTAATCCGTAGTCTCCCAGATGAGATTTTCTTTATTATGGACTGTGAACGATTGTGCTGCAAGTTGCCTATCACCAAAACCATTGTGGCATTGTGCACTGGATAAGTGGTGTCTAGACATGACCATGAGCTTTACCTCTGCATTTTATATTTCTCAGAAGTTAGAAATGTTTTTAGGACACTTTGAAATACTGGAATCAATTATGTTATTTCATTGTAGTAAGCCTTTAAAGACTATGTGTCAAATCTTTCATATTTTCAGTGATTTCAATACTTTCATATCTTCTTGACTTAAGGAATATGGCAGTGAGTGGTGGTTTTGAAGATCTGGTGGAATGTTGAGCAGAAGATGTTATTGAGTGTGTGGAAGCAGTTTGTGTACTAAGTTTGTTCAAACATAGATGGCTTAGCTCATGGACAGTGAGAACTCTACAAGGACAAACTGCAAGGTCAGAGGAAATTAAAAACAAAAGAATGCCTGATTGCCATGTCTGCTGAGACTGAGCACTGATTACACTATCCTTGTCCTACCAGGATCATGATGATGACAACTGTGTCTTATGTCTTTTGACCAGAATCATAGAATATCCTGAGTTGGGAGGGATCCACAAGGATCATGTCCCTGCACAGGATGAGATCCAGAATTACACCATGTGTCTGAGAACGTTGTCCAAACACTTCTTAAATTGTCAGTCTCGGTAGATTACAAAACAGAGATAACTGAGACTTTGTTAAGTTAATTTCAGCCCTCTTTTGGTGGAGGAGCAGCATAATTAGACAAAAGGGGCTCAGAGTCTTGTGCACGAGGAGGCTCTACAATACTCATGGGTTCTAGGATTCAGAAGGTGAAGTGTTGCAGTTGGGTACGTCCTGGCACTGTAGGACACTTCGCATTGTTACATTATGTGCCAGGAGAGCGGAAAGTTACAACTCAGTTATTCAAGACTGTTGTAAATCTAGTTAATACCTCATACCTCTGACACATCTGTCAGTGTGGTATCGTAATTATTTACCTTGGCACTGTAAGCTTCAGGCAGGAAGTCCAGTTGGTGAGCACTACATCCCCAAGCCTCCAGCGTGTGCTTGCCAGCTCCGCTGCCACCGGCACAGCTGGCAGCCCTGCTTACCAAACCAGGGCGTTCGTGTGAGCAGAGGTTTGCAGGATCAGGACACCAGTTTGCAACAGGAAATTGCACTTCCAAAGGTGAGTGTGTGAAAGGGGTCAGTAACTCCTGGCAGCTTGTACCAAAGTAAATTCTGTTGGAGGTTATTACCTGCCAAGTTGAGTGCTGTGATTTTATTTTAAAACGAGAGGCTGTAGCAGTAAGTCTGGTGTGTTTACCCCAACTTCCTTTTGCATGATTTTTAACTTCATCTGGGAATAAGTAAACACCTAAAATAATCTCTGGTTTTGTCATCTCTTTGGAAGTGTGCTTGCTTCCTGTATTATGAAAGTTATCATTAGATTAGCTGTGTTTAAGCTTCCTGTCTCACCAGGGTTTTTTCCATTATTTTTACAATCTCTTTCAGGAGGTAGCAGTATCATGTTTCTGTATTAAAGGTTTCACTTAAATTATGCATTGGGGTTTTTTTCCTGTTGTTTTTTAAAATTTTTTCTCTGTCCACTTTCTTTACTTTGTCTGAAATATCTTTTCAACTCTGATACTTAACTATGTTTGGTTTTTTGGGTTTTTTTTTGGTTTTTTTTGGTTTTTTTTAAATTTATTGGCAGATACTATTGTAATGACATGCAGGCCAAGAAAGCATATTACAACTTCTGTCTGCAATTGGTGTGCTTATATAAATGGTAGAAAAAGCTCAACCTGTTTAGCTGTATGGGTACATAGTCTTGCTCTTGTGGGGAAAGTCAGTTGTTTAATAGGTGACCCTGCAGTTGTGAACTCTGGCTGAGAAAATAAAT
The DNA here is from genome assembly GCA_013400635.1 of Hypocryptadius cinnamomeus. Taxonomy (NCBI): domain Eukaryota; kingdom Metazoa; phylum Chordata; class Aves; order Passeriformes; family Zosteropidae; genus Hypocryptadius; species Hypocryptadius cinnamomeus. The sequence goes on from VYZP01054472.1 coordinate 30,108, forward strand.
AACTGAGATGCACAGTGTCATGTTTGGCTCATCTAGGGTAGAAATTGAATACCTAAGTCTGGAAATACATAATCTTTAGTATATTCTCTTACCATTAAGTGTGAAAACTGTGGCCACTGAAAACAATGGAGTTTTGGAATTTTGCATATGCTCATTTACTTATCAAACCAAATGGTAAAGCTAGACTTGAGGTTTTAAAGCAAAAAGTGGGGCTGAATTTTCAGAATGGTGAGGTAGAACTTCCTCAGGTCAGTTCAACCTTAGTTAGATCAAGGGCAAACATTTCGCCATTGCTGTGTACCCTGCTCGACCTTCTGTATGTCCCTTATGGTGAAGTCTCATTTCCCACTAATAGATGTCATTCACTTGCTAGGGTGTATGTTTGCCTGTAGTGTTGGGTACAATTGCACTTTTTAGTGTAGGTGAAGACTGGATGTGAAAGTCTTTAGGCTTGTATTTAGCTTTTACCCTTTTGATAAAACTTTTTTTGGCTTTGTAAATACAGCTGCTGTCTTGCCAATTGATATTTCTTTGTGGATTTCATATCGAGTCTTGTGTTACTGCTGTAGAATATACACTAGATCCTTTTGTGTTTTTACCTTCAATTGTGTTACTGCTTTTGGGAGTTACCAGGATAATATTTAGATTTTTTGTCATATTTTATTTTTGGGGATGCCAGCTACTTTCTTGATTCATTGCAGGCTAATTGTTACCTAAAGTGTTCCATAACAGTTTCTTTCTGTGTTCATTGATTCATTTATTGTATCGTCTAGGCTGTTGCTAAATATGTACCTGTAGTGCATTTGGGAGAGTTTTCCCAATTTGATAACAGCATTCACATTAATTCACTAACTCAAGTCTCTTTTTTCCTAAGCTGAGCAGCAGCGCTGTGGTATAAAATCTTGATCTTGCTTCATAATGATGCTTCTCCTTTATAGTAACTATCTGTCATTTAATTTATTTGCTTCTAAAAGCTATGTATTATTTTAGTAAATGACATGTTTATATTTTGAATTTCTAGCCTATGACTGCAGTAATGAGTAGCCCTTTCCTTTCTCTTGAAAGGTAGTTTTAGTCTCATCCTAATTGATTGCTTTCACTCATTTGCTGATGTTGTTCTCTTCATTTGAGCGTCATTGTCTTGGTGGTAATTAAACAAAAGCCCAATTAAGTCTCCCGCTATACTGGGAAGCAGCTTGCCAGAATTTGACAGTACAACAAAGGACATTTCATTGACCAATTTCTTCAGAAGGAAATCTCAGTGGAGTTCTGGAAAGCAGCACATGCGATTTTAGACACTTTGCAGCTATCATTTTTAAATTATTTTAAATCTGTGACTGAGCCTTCTGCTCTGTTCCAAAGATGTGACTCAGAACACTACTTGTGGTGGAGAGCTAATTTCCATCCACTGACAACGTGAAAGCCCTCTTGAAACATCATATTTCCAAAGCAAGCAAAGTGAGAGTAAGTAATCTCTTAGCTTCTTGGAGTACTTTTCAACATAGGGCTTATGATAAAAAGACAGGATTAAAATTTTTCTTTGTTTATCCAAAATATAAGCCTGTAAGTCCCACTTAACTGAAGCTATTGTAGTTACTGCTCTTAATATTTTTGTTTCAGAAGCTGTAAATTGGAAGAGCCACTTTAGAACTGGAAAAAGAAGAATTAATTAGAACAATGTTTTTTCCAAACTGAGCCATGCATGGCTGTTGGCATTCATTCTGCTGAGTAAAGTGGCTTGAGAAAGGGGAGGGAACACACAAAATGAAGAGAAAAATTACCCAGAAGAGCCTGCTTTGACAGGACTCTAAGATAGTCACAGGACCACTGCCTCACTGCATGAAAACTTTTAAAATGTATGAAAAGAGAATTTCAAGTGAGTCCCCAGCTCTCTCTCTTTTACTGTTAACTTTTTTTTTTGAATGCCACAGCTCTGTATCACTGTATATCAAGACCAAGACAATAATTGTCAACAGTTCCAAGTACGTGTGTACATTATTATGTTTGATTTCCACTGAGCTATAAACACTCTTTGTCCTTTGCCTTTTGCTAGCTATTGGCTTGGCTGTTCCTTGTGGACAGGAAAGCTGTGTTTAATGCTTTGTAAAGTGGCCATCAGTTCCTTGCTTTTATCTCTATTCAGCATAAATTATTTTCAGCAAGGCCACAGAAACATTCTGGCCAAGATTTACAGGTGCCCCTTGTGGAGAGCTATTTCAGGATAAAGGCTTAGTCTTGCTGTGTCTTTCCTCCCATTCTCTCATTTCTTCTCTCCTTGAAGAACACTAATCCTGAATGATAGGAGCCCATGGCTGGTCTCCTCCCTCCTCCATGGCTCACTTCTGTTGTTTTATTTGTTTGTCATTGTTTGTTTTATTTTTTGTCATTTTCAGCATTAACCCTCAACTGGATAGGCTGAAGCATATTCTTTTACCCTTAAGCTTGAAAACTTTGTGTGTGCTGCGGCTGCAATATTTCTGAGGGGAAATTCAGCCCCTAATTGTCAAATTAGATGCACATTCTGGTTCTTTGGCATGACTTTTACTTCTGCCCATCTGTTAGGTTGGCACTCTGCCCTCTCAGAAAGTAGCCGACCAGTTTCAGCTGAGCAGAGGAGCCAACCAAAGATGGGTTAAGAGAGGCAGCCCACAGAACACTTTATGTTCTATTCCTCTTGCCAAAAGCTCTTCCTGTTTGCAAACAATGTCAGCTTAAGCCCATATGCTTCATTACATGGGATGACATCTGTGGAGACAGATGCAGGGATGGCAATACAAATGACATTTGATAAGGAAGGGCATATGTTATGAAACCAGACACCACTATGAGTTTAAGACCCTGTCTGTACTGCACATGCATACAAAAAATAGATTGCTTCTGTATTTCAGTGTGTGAGTGCATTCATCAGCCCCAGGGCTGGGCTTTTGAAGTGCATCGTTGTTCAAGATTTGTGCTAGGTGTACCTGCAGTTTTGTGATTTGGTTGTATCACTTTATTAGCTGAGGTCAATATTTTGCTTCAGTACTCTTTGAATGGTGGTGTGCATTAAGGGTCCAGTAGTTTGCACCATGTAAAGAAACTGGACAATGCCAGTGTAAGAGGAGCTTGTTGTAGCAGAGGGTTCTGCTTCCAGACATCCATTTTAGCATTTCGAAAGAAATTATTTGTGAATTTTACATGTCTGGGTAGAAGAGATGTAAAAACCTCTTCCTGTGGCATAGTCTCTTTGCCCCTTTGCTAGATTTTGGTTTTTCACCAGAGGTCAGCTTTGTATCTAAAGCTACTCTTCCTCAAACACTCTGCTTTTAGCACCCTTTTCTTGTTCTTCATATTGCTAAGGCTGACGGAAAAAGTAGCAAGTTTTCATTAAACAGACTTTGCATAGAATTTATTTTAACAATTTGAAGAACAAAGATTTACATTGAGGAAATACATTCTATTGGTTTGGAGCACAAGCAAAAATAAAAACGTGCCGTATTTCAAATATATGCCTTATCAGCCATACTTAAAGACTATATTTTTAGTATTGGGCTGAATGGAAAATACACTTTTCAAAGAAAATGAACAGGTATTGGCAAAGGCCATTCTTCCATTAAAAATAAAAGTAACTTGCACATGAGTATGTTTTTCATATCCTTTTAATGGAGTTAATAGTTGTTGTCTACAAACCTGAGAATGTGCTTTGTCTGGCTTTTTGTTGAAAAGCATTTATCCAAGTGACATAATGTATTTGTTAATTCAGATGCTGTAGGACTGTAATAAATAGTTGTAGGTAACTTGTAATTTTTCATTCATTAAGATTTATTTTTGGAGCATTTCCTGGAATGGTGACACTCTTTCCTTGGTAGCTTAAGGGCAGTGTTATATTTGCTGGCTACAAGACCTCCTAAAATGTATATAGCTGTTAAAGACTTGGACCAAATGTGGCTTGTCGAATTTGTAGTGTCATGGTGGGGAAACCCATCTGGAGGAAGAGGATTTCCTTAATCATAGTGATACAATCACTTTCTCTGCACAGCTTTTTTTCTGCACTTCAAAAAGGATAATTTTACTTCTAGATTGGATTAAATGAAGGAATTCTCCAAAGCATTGAGCAGTGTTGGTTTCTCTGGTTGGGCTTATTAAGAAACTTTAAGCACCTAATTTTCATATACCTCTTGGTTGTTTTATTTGTAATAAAGGGTTAGTAGTAATGATGGTGATAATATGTGGGTTTTATTCTCCCTGTCCCCTGAATTCGGTGAAGTATTTTTTTCTGTTTACTCTGTATTACTCAAGTTACGCTCATTAACTTTTTCCGTGAAGTGTCACCCTCCAAAAGGTGAAAATAAATGCTTCCCTTTTTCCTTTTATGAATTGGTTTAGTAGCTGCAAAAAGTGATTCCTGGTAACTGTACATAGTAGATGAAGATTCAGTGCAAGTAAAAAGGATTAAATTGTAAAGACTGAGATGTGTACTGACATTTATTTTCTCATTGTACTAAAATGCAGCTTTTTTTGGTAAAAGGAGCATTTTTATATTAAATTGCGTGGATTTTGCGGAAACAGTGCTTCTGGTGCATTCAATGTCAGTGGTTTTTATACAATTTGCAGAAAAATTGGTGTTACATTGCAAGAGGTTGAGGATGCCCTTATAATTCCCTTGTAAAATTCTTTGGTACAAAAAGCCTGACTTTAGTCTGCAGTGCTTTGTTATCAATGAACCTCTCCACAAGTACTTGTACATGTACTTTTTCCTATTGAAGGATCAGATAACTGTTTATTTATTTGGTTACATGATGAATTGCATTAACTTATTGCCTGTGCAAAGTAGCCAGTGGAAATGGCCTCAAGCTGGACCAGGGGAGGTTCAGGTTGAACATCAGGAAAAAAATTCTTCACTGAAAGGTTGGGTTAGCATTGGGATGGGCAGGCCAGGGGGGTGGTGGAGTCACCTTCCCTGGAAGTGTAAAACATCTTGACATGGCACTTGCGTAGTTGGCGTGATAATGTTCAATCAAAGATTGCATTTGATAATTTTGGAGGTCTTTTCCAACCTTAATGATTCTGTGGTTCGCAGAGGTCTGTTGTGCACATGAGGCAGTGCACAAGCTGCTTTAGTTATCAGAATCTTCTAGTGGGAATTGCTCTTTTTGCCTCCTTGTGTTGCTGACAAGTGTTTTCAGTGCATTGAATTTTTCATGCAAGCTCTGACATTTTGCTAGCTGTAGGATCAGGCTCTCTGTCCAAGCCAACCCTAAAGGCTGTTTGTTGCAGTTTTAGGAAGGTTCTGAGGAAATCTGTCACCTGGTGCTACCAGCACGGCAGCTGCAGGAGACTTCAAAGCTCTAGCCTGACACACTGGAGAAATAGTTTTGATTTACAGAAACTCTCGTGTCAATGCTTATCAGAGAATTTAGATGTTGTGAAGGTCCTTAGATAGACCATCTCCAGTAGTGATGGCCTGCTTTGAAAAGCTTGTTTGCTTGACCCTCTGGAACAATAGTGGCAGCTATCTTGAAAGGAGGAGTTGGGCAATTCTGAGATACCATCTGGACCAACCTGGGGATCAAAACAATTCTCTTTTAGAGGAACACTGAAAAGAATTCCAAAACTTGAAGGCTGCCACATCTTGCTAGCCAGATGCTCTATGAGTGCTGAGTACATTGATGCCTGCCAGTAAGGGAAAAACAATGAA